>JAUZNC010000564.1:0-42305 GCA_034780395.1 Vannuccia rotundouncinata | reverse complement strand
TAAACTATACTAAACAATTTAAAGTAAACTAATCTAAACTATATAAACTATAAACGATAAAGTTATAAAAAGGACAGTTTTGAAGTGTCTCCTCACATCGTGCGCTTGAGATGACTGCGCCACAAAGCCACCCCCGTGAACGTGGAGGAGCAGATAAGGCGACCTAGGCAAGTAGGGGCCTTCTCCTACCAACCAGGCCATCCCCTTCCTACGACGGAGGCTGGTGATCCTCAGACGGATCTTGTTGGGCTCCGTCTTGTTCCGCTGGCGTGGGGCTGGCACTGTCACCGTGTAGGGGGCCTCGACACCAGCGCTCCGGGGCACGGTTAGTTGGAAGGGAATTGCCGGCACCTGTATCAAGAGGGGACAATGTTAGCGGAGAGGTGACGACAGGTAACTGATTGGGGGGGGGTCACCTCAACATTGATAGCAATCTCCACTGGGGGCAGGATCATGTTGGGCGCATGCAGGGCCAACGGGTGCTCGTTGAAGCTCCAGAAGGCTTTGCAGAAGTCGACGGTGGCGTGGCGGGTGACGTAAGCAATTTGCTGGCCGCGAGTTTCCTGGTTCCAATAGGAGGACATGGTGTTCATCACAGTGTTGACGAATGCGCCTAGACCAGACTTGTTGGCCTGCCAAAGATTCACAACAACAACAACATGAGGAGGATCCTTTTTCACATTTAAAGAGAGTCAACCCAACTGTCACCTTGAAGGTGGACGAGAATCCGGCCATGATGCACGCCAGTACCTCCAAGACCCGGCGTGCACTGGCGCAGTAATAGAAGCCAATGCACCGGCCATAGAAGACCTCTTGGGAGATATTGTTGGACTGGTCTAGCAATGCTTGGAACTCCGGAGTAGTGAGAACCTCTTGGTTGGGGAACAGACAGCCATCCGAAGCGAAGTCGGTGAAGCGAGTGATGTAGAAGAGGCACTGTCGAAGTTCCCCAAGACAATCGACATAGGCGGAGAGTTCAGCGAGACTAGAGCCCCGCCTAGGATGAAAGAGTCGTTGAGTAAGCAACGTAGGTTCATGTAAAAGTGTCATAGATCATCGTCCATTTATTTTTATTATTGTGTGAAACGTTGTTTAAACAAGACAGTTTTACCAAGGGTGGGTTTAAAACACAAGCTAACAAATGTAGTTTCGGATAATTCGTTAAACCTTTTAACAATATGGACTTGACCTCAAATTGAAAGTGAAGTACGGTTCAACAGACTTTTAAAGGCGTCATGTTGATCAGTGGACCTGTCCTAGGTACACGGAATTCAACCTCTTCTAACGGCCTACAATAGAATCATCTACCTTTGTAACTTATTTAGTATGCAGGATATTGAAATGTAAATACATATCGAATAAAATTATTAATGAGTATGCATATGTAGAAGGTCAATCTGTCGTTTAAGAGGTATTCATTTATATAATTATTTAATTAATTCATTTAATAGTAATTCCATAGTTGGCCCCCAGCAATTCACCAATTTGTGTAGGAACTGTCATTTTTCAGGAGTCTCAACTGAAGCAAAAGAGTAACACAGCACTGTGATGTGATGAACATGAAGCTTCGTAGACCATTAGCTCGATGCTCCTCAAAGTCGAACTGGTGCGCATTAGTATAAATCCAGCGACACATTTCAAGAAGTTCTGTCTCAAGGTGGCCTTCTAGACGCTCCAATACTGGACAAAACTGGTCTGTACTGGATTTGTGCTCGATTTTAAAAAGACGAAGACTGACGTGGGTCTGAAAAATGGTAATATAATCAATTAATGAAATTAAACTCAAAAACAATGAATCCATCTAATTTATATGTAACACTTGACAATTAAATAAACTTTGAAAACTTTAATAAATTCGTATTTCAAAAAAATCTGTTTTCTACAATAATATAATCCTTTAATTAATGCAAAACATAACTCTTAAAAAATAATGATGATGTCGTAGAGTTATATGTACATGAAAATATTGTCCTAAAGATAGCAATACTTATATTTGTTCAAATTAAATTTAATAAAGTATTAAAACGAGAAAAAATATCATAACCAAAATTTTAAAATGCTAATAGTACAAATAAAGACTTATAAAAGAACACAAATATTAAGTATTTTTAAAAAACATAATACTAGAATATTAATAATATAATAACCAGAGTTCTCAATATATTTTATTTTCAAGGTCGTTGGGTGATTACTCATAAACTTTTAATCCATATTATGAAGTCATCAATATATTCAGAGGTCTTCTTAGGTCTAAGAGCCTTTTCTATATGACAGTGGTTGCATAATCAAAAGTATTTCACAAGGATTTATCTGCTATTACAAAATCTTTTCACAAGGTTTACAATCATTCATGGATCACAGATCGTTTTTAAATATAGATTAATCAAACTTATAAATATTTCCATAGAAATATATTATGTACATAAAGAAATTAACTCAACATAAATAGAAATATTTAAACCTACAGTAGTAGGTTGTTAGCTCAATGTTTAAGAACTTGAGTTAGCTCTTACAAAACTATTTTCTGGTTTGTGCTAGCTATGTATAGGTATTGATATGATTTTTAAAAAAGTAGATAGTGTCAGAAAAATCAGAAAATAGTTTTGTAAGAGCTAACACAATTTATGGTAAATAATTTCTTTTGTGATATGAGCTAACATACTTTTGCCATTTAGGCTTTATAAAAAACATTATTAATATCTATTTTCAAATGGTTTGATAGGCTACATTAATGCAAACAAGATCATGTATTAAAAATAAAGTTTAAAAATTCTACCTGAAATTTCAGTTCCCCGAACAGTGACACAAAACTATCACATTCAGCTTTATCTGCTGCAAGCTTTTCTTTACAATCTGAAATATATCATAGAATAAAAACAATGTAAATATAAAATTAACTATGAAATAACTCTATATTTAACATACCCATTGTTGACAGAAACCTTTTTATTGAAAATCTTCCAAATCGTCTTAAACTAGATAAATACTTAAGAATCATTCATGACACATTCTAGAATCTGAAATTTAAAAAATCACATTTTTAAAGAAATATGAAAAGCTTATGAAACCAGCAAGATAAATTAGTTTAAATAAAATAAAATATATCAGTTAAATATTTTATTTTAATGAATTTATTTAAATGAAATCTAAATCCCTAAATCTAAATCATTTTATTATATTGATTCATGAATCAGTCTTATTGTAATTTCAGAATTTTATCAATCATATATTTTAATATAAAAAAGTACATATTAAAAAATCTATGCATTTGAAGTGGATGAAATATCATGATATTTAGCTATACATTATGATATTTATAAACAAATAATTAAATATTATAATTGTATATATTTTTTGCATAAAAAAGTAACATAATTCACTTAAAAATCATATGTCAATATCAGGATTACATTAAAATCATATTTAAACCCACACCCTTTGGGCTTATGACATTTTTTTAATATTATCTTTGAAATAAATTATGTATACATGCTCAATATTCATGATTACATTTTATATAACTTTTCTTGGTTTATGTTGAAAATATTTAAATAATCAAATGAATAATAAGAACTATATAGGTCAGATTTTTATGTTCTGATATCCAAACTGCATTAGATAAGAACTCCTGATTTAGAAGATCAAATAATACATTTATGATTATAAATTACAAAGATTTTTACTGGAAAATACTCATTATTACTTATTTCCATATGGCATACTTGGCTGCTATAAGTAATCATCACCAGATTGGCAATAGAGCTTCAGAGATCTAATGAAGTATTCTTATTCTCTATACTTCCCCAACATTAGGTATATAAGAGTGCACACCTGATCCCCTCCCATATAACTCAAAGGGGCCCAATTTTAATATCTATAATCTATATGGCCCCTGTAGCATAGATGAGTAGACTTTGTACTTAGGGCCATGGTTTATTAGTGGAAAAGGTGAACCATAGGTAGAAAAATCAATTTTTATAATATCATGTAAGAAAAAACAATGAAATAGGGGAATTAGAGAAGAAAGACATTGTCCCATATCGTATAAGAGATTAGTGTTATAATTTAAAGAAATGGTAAGTCTATTAGTGGTGTCCTTAGAACTTAGTAAAAGAATATTTAACTATTAGTATATAATGGTTAACATACTGGTTTAATGGGTCAAATGGTTTATCTATCAGGGTTCCTACACTAGTTACTCAATAAAATTCCCTGTAAACATATCCAGTGTGGTCTAATTAAAATTAGCGAAAAAATTGTATTAAAAGTGTTGTACTATCATGTTCATTCACTTCAGCTTTTGTAACTTTATAAGATGTATTGAATACATAAATGAGTCCTTGAGAAGTTAATGGTTGTTGGATGGACACTTACTGCAAAGTTGATAGTTGTTGGCACCTGATTTTTGTGTTTAATGCCAGTTTCATGACCATGCTTATACTTGAGATTTAATTTTTCTTCTACAGTTAGGTCATCTAAATGAGTTTGAGTCATTTTTAACTTGTTTCACTTATTTTGAATGTTTAGGGAAAATTTTAACAGTCTCCTATTCTAATGAATAATTCAATACCAGGCATAAATTCAAAAAAAAATATAAAAATACAAATTTGAAATAATTGTATCACTAATCTTTTAATCATTGATGCATTGTGTGGATCATTTATCAATATAATATTTAAAGTGTAAATTTAATAATAAGTTATCTAGTTGCTAAGTAAAAGGAAAACCTTCAAATGGAGGGACACAAATTCACTGACTATTTTATAAAATTGTAATTTTTTTTACAAAAATCCATGGTTTTTCCTGGTTTTCCAGAAGCATAGGAAGTGAACCTTGTGACTTTAAATAAAGGTAGAATTTCAAATTAACCATTTATTTATTTAATATTTAACTATTAGACATATTATTTATATTCATTTTCAATTACATAAAATATTATAAACTGATAAATTAAATATTAAAAATATATAATATATATAATTTTGATTTGAAAATAAATACTTGTATTATGGAATAAAATTATATTTCTTTTTAAAATCTGATTTATAATTTTTTATTTAATTAATTCAGAACATATTATTTTCCTAAAGAGTTTTTTAGTGAGTTTATTGAAATGGGATTATTTATCAGTTTTGAAAAATTCTATATGTGACTAAATTTTATTTAGACTATAGGAGAATTTAAAATTAATCTAAAACTTTATATTAACTAAGACTTTAATTCATATTTTATGGTTTTATATTTTGTTAGAAAAAATGTTTAAATGATTGGCAGAAAAGCTAAGTTCAGTAGACTAAAGAAGATTATAGACAATAGAAGAATTTAAAATATTAAAACATAATATATATAATATATACATAAATAAATTTTTATTGTTATCTCTCTTGATTCGTGTTTTTAAAAGAAATTTTATCATTTTTTTAAATTATGGTTAAAACGATTATTTTATAATTAATAGTAATTTTGATTGTATTTATGATAAAACAATTTTTTTAAATTTATAGGGTGATCAAGGCAAAATGAATGTATTTTTAATAATAATTTGAATATTTTTAAATGTGATTTGAGAAATATTTTGAACATGTTATTCAACATTATTTAAAAGTAATTTAAATGAGTTTTAAGAGAAAAAGAATTTAAATATGATATAAAAACATTTTTGATTGTATAAAGCAAAAATTAAAATTTTAAAATTTCACAAGGAGGATTGATGCACAGCAAATGTGTTTTTGAGTGTATTTTAAAGTTCTACTCATAAATGTTTATGATTCTATAATAAAAGAAGTTTATAAAATTCATTTTTAGTATTATAAATCAGAACAGATAAAATTTTAATATTTTTGTTACAATTAGCCAGAGTTCTGATTAAATAAAAATCTATTTTTAATGGTTCCTTTAAGTTGTAAGATTATATATGTTAGATCTTAGAAACAATATAATGTAGTTGCCTTATATAACTCAGGTTCTGTAAAATAGATAAATTGATTTCACATAAAATTAAATGGATTAATTATTTGTTAATTTTTTAATATTATGCATGGATTAAAATATTTTCCTTATTTTATATAC
Organism: Vannuccia rotundouncinata; assembly: GCA_034780395.1. Taxonomy (NCBI): domain Eukaryota; kingdom Metazoa; phylum Platyhelminthes; order Proseriata; family Coelogynoporidae; genus Vannuccia; species Vannuccia rotundouncinata. Next base: position 36,236 of record JAUZNC010000564.1, on the reverse strand, counting down.
TGTAAATAAATTAGACATAGGTTACTCTAAATATTTGCAATTAAACTTAATCCATAAATTATGAGGCAAGGCTTTAGAGGTCTTATTGATTATAAAATGACCCTCCTATATGACTGTTTTAATCTCATAAATAAAATGTGGACCATGAATTAAATAATGGACAGTGGTGTACACAATGATCCATGCACTTCCATAATAGCATCAGTCCCCATTATACATACAAGAAAAATGGTAGTGTTATTTGAATAGGTGATGCAATTTACTATCCTGCTTAATACTCTCAGCCACTCTATTCATGTCATGGTGGTAGGTTTAGAGTACAGAAAATGTCCTTGACTTTAATTAAGTAGGATGAAAGTAGGAATATATTTATATATACATGAGCTGATCCAATTAGCAAATTTGAAAAACATTGTAGGTATAGGGACTGTTCTATATATTTTGTTCATAATTCACATAGCCAGTGTTCTGATTAGTCATTTTTTGATTAATATTATAGTAATAGGCAGAAAAATCAGGGATTTGATTTATGTTCTGATTAGACAGAAGTTCTCAATGACTGGATTCTGATTTAAGCAGGAGTAGACTGTATAAAGAACAATAAATTTAAATTTGTAAACTGAATTTTTTAATATTAGATTATTTATTGGGTGTGTGAATATCCATGTATATAATTTTTAATTAGACTGTAAAGGTGTAGCCATGTGTAGGTGTGTTCTGTTAACTTTGAATTCCTAAAACTATCACTATCAACGTTTTTCAAAATCTGGATTTCAACATACCATCGGTAAATAGTACTATCATATACTATGTATATTTTTTCTGTTTCAGCTTACATCTTAAAAAATATTTTTTTTAATTTTAAATATTAGAAAAATATAATTTAAAATGAGAAATCATTGTATTTAAAAAAAATGTCAAAAAGTCATGCACTTCATTTTGTGAATTTCCCTAAAAAAATTATTAGCAACTTACTATGTTATGTAAATAAAAATGTACGAAAAGAATAATATAAATCCAAACGTTAGAACTACGATATGAATTTTGTTTACATATCAACCTAAATATTTTATTAAAAAGTTAAAACAAATATTTATGATATTATTATAAATATATGAATAAAAATTATCAAATTGTCGTATTCTATTCACAATAACTAAATATTTGCAATATTAAAAGTTATATTAGTATAATTAAGCTATTAGATGCATAATTTGATCATTAATTATTTCTTTTTGTGTATTTTAAATATATAGTTTTTTCGAGGAGCACCATGACCAACGTAACGAAAGATTTTGAATAAGGGCATATAACATTTGGGGCTGTTCAAAAATTACGTCACGCTGATTAGGCGGGAGCGGGGTTGATAAATCCGTGACATAGTGTGATGGAGGGGTAGATGGGTTTCCAAAATTGTGGCGTCACAAAACATTTCTGTAAAAGCAGCATTTCCGTGATGTCATTTATAAATAGCACATTTTCTTTCGTTTTTTGCGATGTCGCAACTGCTAATTTTTTATCTAGTATTTCACACAAAAATACTTTTTTAAATCTTGTTTTGCTTATGATTATTCTTAGAATTCAAAATTGTAGCGGGTTATAATAAGACCATTATTTTATAATAAAAGACTGACTAAATTTTCCTGATAGAAAATATGTATATATATAAACTGCTATACAGGGTGTTCAAAAAGTTCCGCCCGATTTTTGAAAAAAATAAAAGCCACTCAATGGGCCCACGTCGACCTATCCAATGATCGGTAAATATTTTATTCAACAATTCTCTAACAGCTGTGGCATATAATGGGGTGGTGCCCCGCATCTTGCTGAAAGAAGAAATCTTCATGTTGAGGTATTGTTCTCCATTAACACGCCCATTTAAGAAAATCGCTGGAGATAGCTGCCCAAACAGTGATCCCTGGCAGGTTAACTTCTTTATCAATAATGATGTCAGGGTTTTCAGCAGCCCAATAGACACAATTGTGCCTGTTGATGTGTCCATTCAGTTTGAAACATGCTTCATCGGACTACCACAACAGTTCAGCAAATTATAATCACCGGTCGGCATCTCCGTCATGCAGAGCATGGAAGAGATGTGGAACATAAGGGAAAAGTTTCTTTTTCTTCAGTAAATTGTGAACACTTTGTCTACTAATCTCGAGTTCAAGAGAAAGACGACGAACAGAATTTGAGGACTCCTAGTTATACTGGCCAATAAAGCGTCTCCCTTTTCATCACAGGTTGCCGTATTAGGCCGTCTACTCTTAGGTGCATCATTGACGGATCCTGTATTCTCAAATTTATCAGCCAGAACCGTGATATTTCTGCCCTGTACTTGATGAATGTGATATTCAGCACTCAAAAGACGACTTGCTTCTGTTGCATTTGACCTAGATTGGTAATTAATAAAATTTAATAGCTGCTATACTTTGCTGTTTATTAAGTCTAAAAGCCATGATGACAAAATGACAGAAAAGTAAGTAGGGTACATGTATTTATGTACTGTATATTGGAATTTCCAAATCTAAAAATAGATGTTGGAATATTCAAATCTGTATATAATGGATTAATTTTGCTTTTATTTTGTAATAAAAATCGGGCGCAACTTTTCGGACACCCTAGATTTTAGACTTCGAATTTCATTTTTAACAAAAACATTTATTGTGGTATCTAATCTCATTTAGGAACCATAAGCTAGCTAGATTTGGTTTAATGAAACAAACCTTGAAACAATCTCAATGAAGAGTTTGAAGATATTAATTGTTTCGAACTCATGTCTTTTAAATATTCTCAACAATCAAGCAATCGAAGAAATGACTGCGTTAATTGTTTGAATAGTAGAATTATTTTATTGATGTTCTGAACTGCACGTATGTTATTTGTAATTGCTCGATCTTACAGCTATTAATAGCATAATTTTTTACTTTTAATAAAGCACGAAATGCGTACTTCACAAATGCTTTCTTCCTATGCGTCAATTAACATTTTAAAATTAATAACTATTAGTGATTATTATTTATTCATTATCCGCACAAATTGTAATACACCTATGGTGGTTGGGTAATTTCAGTACTCGGCATCAATTAAAAAAAACTCAAAAGTAAGAACCCACAAAATGTTTGATAATTTAATCTCGACACATAAATATAATTTAATCATAACGTAAGTCAACCAAACAATTGATACATTTATAAGATTAATCAATTAAATATAAGCAATATGTATATACAAACGGTCAAAAAACCAAAACAATAATATAAAACAAAGTCACTACAACACTGACTGTCATTAGTCAGAGTCGCTTTCTTCTTGATTTTGTCCGGAGCTCTAAACACAAAAATGACAATAAAAGTGACAATATATATCTATGGTACCAATATTATTATAAATTAGCCATAATTATATTTTTATTAAATTTTCTTAATAAAATATCTTAATTTTTCCATTTAGTAACGTTGTTATAAATGCATTTAAAATAGTAGTATCTATTAAAAGCATTCATCTATTGTTCAATAGTGTCCACTAGATAAAATTAATTGTAGCTCCGTAATTTGTGATATAGTGTTTTCGATTTAAAACCTTACTAGAGATTTCACGATGAAAACTAATTAAAAAAATATATATTATTTATTATAAGAGTAAATATATTTCTTATATAACAACTTATTTGCTACGGCTAAACTCCGTTACAGACCTAAATCAAGTTTGAGTTGAACAATAAAGCGTTTTGTTGATAAACAAATCAAGATTTAACAAACTTAGATTTTAAGTTGTTTCATGAATCAATATTAAAACTTACTAAAGCCATCCAATCCACAAATTTAAGAGGATCTTCCCCATTCGAAAGATCGACAAAGTCATGAGGCATAGCATACTGTTTGAAGACACTCGGCTGGATGCCAGTATTCGATTCTTGTACTCGCATTATTGGTATCTAAAAACAAACAAGAGAATATATAACAAATTCAAAAAATATCCATTATATTGGTTGTAGAAATTTAAATAATAGACTGGCTAAACAGAGTTTTAGAAAAGATGATTTTCATGTCGCGAGTAAAACAAATATGTTTAAATAATAATACAAAATAAATAGAGAAGTGTTAAATATCCATAAACAATATTATCCAACAAATGTGCAAGTGTCCTCACATCTTTATCAAATATTCTATTGTCTTCTAGTTCCTCCCAAGTAAAAAATAAACTTTCTGTTATTGGATTAAAAGTGTTGAAATCAATGATATACAATTTTTCCTGAAAAGATAAAAAATAAATGTTTAATACAAACCATATTCAGTTTAATCAAGAATACCAGAAAATTCACAAAATAGTGCAACAATTTTACTGGAGAAGATTTTGTGTATACTTTTTATTGTTATAATTGTTACAACTTATAATAAATATCTGGAAAGAACTTACTGTGGACTTTCTGTAAACATCAAAAACATCTACAAAAAATAGAAGATAAACAAGTTAATATACTTGTTAATTTAAAATACAGAAAAAATATTAACATGAAACAAATATATAATTCTATATATATTATATAATTTGCCTCTTAGTGAAGGCAAAGGATAACAATTTATGGAATCAAAAAATAGAATCTAAAAGTATAAGTATTTAGGAGAAAATAAATGTTAAAAGAAAGGGTGGTATCTCACAGTCTTCCAAAGGAAACTTTTCTTTAATAACTTTTTCATAGAATCGTGTAATCTCCTCAAGAATTGATGTCTTTTCCTTCACAACATGTTCAAGATAGAGGTCACAGACACGCTGGCAAACGCCTGAAATAACAAAACACGCACTATTAGTCCGGCAGCTAGCAGTAAGCACCCTCCAGATACAAGGAAGGGTTGGTTTGAATCAGAGATTTTTTGTTTTAAGAGCATTACGAGAATAAGAGTATACAATATTACGTTACTTTACAAGAAAATGTCTATTTGTAATAAAATAAAAGGTTTAAATCGGGTTAAAAAAAAGTTTTGTAGTATATGATTATGTACGAACATATAACTGATTTCGTTATAAAAAAAATAAAATAATATTCGCATATGTCATATTATTTTATTCTCAGATATTTTTGAAAATTGGTATTAGACCTATTTTAGCGAAAATTCATTCAAAAATGAATCTAATACTAATAATCAAAAGCATAAGGAAATAAAATAAAAATACGTATGTGTTCATTTGTTGTTTGAATATAAAGAAATCCTATAATTAATTTTAAAACTTATTCTACCAAATTTTCGGTCAATCAAAAGTATGTCTAATTTTATTCAATCACTTGATAGCGAGAAATTACAAGCATCGGAGAATTTAGTGTGTATTTACCAATTAAAAATATTACAAAAAAACTGTTCCATTTCACTGATAATAAAACTACATAATATAACCATATTTTGTTAATTACCTACTATAACTAATAGAATGAATTGATTCAACTTAGATATTATACCTATTAGCTGCTTATTCTTAACAAAACACCTGAACTCCCCCTCAGGTCTCATGTCACGCCACTGACGAAGGACAAGACATCGATCAACGCAAAGTTGTTCACTCTCAGCATCCTCACAGAGTGAAAATCTGTGCGGGAAAGCCAGTCAACATTTACAAAAACAAGCGTTGAATATAATCAAATGAAACAACTTACGGATAATCCAGATCATGTACTATGAAGTCTGAACTCTTAAACAGAAGATAAATATCAGCTGGGCAAGTACATTTCAATGAATTTCCAAAAGCAACCCATTTGGCGTCCTGAAATAAATATGAACAGAATCACAGATGATTGTTTTTTCATGTGAATATTATCGCAAAGCTCTTTCAAATATGTCATCGTATAATTCAAAAAATGAAGCCTACCCGTGGAGCACTCCAGTTCATTTTAGGAAATATGGCACCGCCAAGATCCTGTATACAAGAAGAGATCGCAGCGTCTAATTCAGGAAATTCAGGAGCCTAAAGTCGATGAAACAGACTCAAAAAAATACAAATGTAACGTCAGCAAAGCTTTTCTTCAGATTTTGAAACTATACATATGTACGCATTGCATTACCAAAACAAGTTCGAAATGGCCGTCAATGCCATAATAAATAACATGTGAATTCCCTATCTAATCTGAATTTTAACATACCGTCGGTAAAAGGTTAAATCGAAAATAACTGCTTTATGATATATTTTGGATACATATATTACCAATAATAGATGGGAAAATGTATATAAAGTGTCTAAATACACCCTTTTTGTTGAAAAATGTCCATGTAGGACGTCATAGACATTAATTATCAAACAAATTATGATTATAGTGAATAATTCAAAAAAGCAAGCACCTGACAGAGACCCTATAAACGTATTACCAACAGATAGGAAAATGTCAGATAAGGCAGGTTAAAAGAATAGAAAATGTTCAGAAATCACTCAATGGTCAAAAAGTAACATTTTGGCACTAAATCAAAACTTTGCACCATTGAGTGATTTGTGAATATTTTCTGGACATTCCTTTTTAAGATATTCACTAAAAACTATTTTTTTTAGATAAATGTATATGACGTCCATATGGACATTTTTTCTTCAAAAAAATTAAATATTAAGATACTGTATATAAATGTTTCTATCTATTGGTAATATATTATATGCATCCAAAATGCATCAGAAAGCAGTTATTAACGATTTAAAGTTTTTCTTGCATGTTAATATATAAGTTTATATGTTATATATATGGAATTTTACTGACATCTTGACATTGCTCCCTTGTCACATTTTGATAAACATTTTTTGATAATACATACACAGGGCTCGAAATTCGGTTCGCAAAAAATTCCGGGAAAACAAACCATGGCAAGGGGCCTGCGGAGAAAGACCATAAATATGAGGTTGTGGCGATTTTTTTTGGATTTTTGACTTTAGAATGCACTTCCTGGCATCTCAGACATAGCTTACTGATATTAAATTATGCTTAAATCATGTGTTTTTATAAAACATTTTAGACACTGTCCCCACCTATCTGTTTTATTGTATATTTTTGGCTTATCTGAAAATGGTAAAAATTAGACCCAAAAATCCGGAAATCATGATAAATCCGGAAAATTTCGAGCCCTGCATACATTACATATATATAGTTTTAGAATCTGGAGAAAACACTCTACATGCATTTTTTCCTGGTTACCCTTGCCCAAACAGTAGTATTACGTTACTAAAACTTACTTTTAGATAGGTACATCATCTTTCTAAAAATTCAACAATATCTTCAAAAATGGTAATCTCTAAAAGTTTCTATGAATATATTAATAAAACAAAAATATAATAAACATACTTTTTCACTTCCATCTTCACCATCTGACCAGTTACCCTATGAATAGAAAATGAGTCATCATCATAATGATACTAAATGATAATTTAAACATGATTTAATAACAAAAAGTGATAATTGCAATAATTTGTATTACTGTAAAATCCCATTCTTTAAAGATAAATAACAGTGTTTTCATTTTATGACAATAAAATGTTAATTCTGCAAATAGACAATTTCTATATTGAAAAAGACAGTTTACAATATTATAATTATCTTTACAGAAATACCTCAGCATCCTCATCTTCTGAATCATCAAATTCATCTTTCAAAGATTTTTTGTATAAACCATGATGAGCACTACAAAAAAAACATTTAAATAATTCAAATTACACTAAAAAATTCTAGTTTCATTTATTTAAGTATATTCATATTTAAAATAATTAACTTAATTATTAAACCATTTCATTTGGTAACAACAAAAAATCCTTCGTTTTAATAAATTATGTTAAAATATAATGACTGCTTATGATCGATCATTGAGATCACAAGTTTTAAAATATTTTTCTTATTAAAGATATTTAATAAAATTATGTTGTTTATTATGTTTTAATATATAATATTTCAGAGATATTCTATTCAATTGGTGTGTAAAACTCTTTAATTTTCAACATTGATCAATAATTTTTTATAAAAAAACTATCATTAAACTTTTGATCATAGACTATCCGATCATTCTAAGACATATTCACAATAACCTTGATTTAAGTGCTATGCACCGTTTTTTCCCCACTCTATATAAATAATTAATAGTAAGATATATAAAGATAGATGGAATAGAAATATTAAAATCTAGAAGGAAAAACTAACAAACGTCTGCTAGCTAATATAAAATAATAATACAAGAAAACCCCAAAACAACATAACATTTAACAATATAATTTTAAAAAATCTTTAAGAAAACATTCCTGTGACCATTTCTGATTAAGATACATACCCCTTTGGGAGAACAATTCCATCCAAATGTAGATATTCAATGAAAACAAGCGGAAGTGATAAAATTTTACTGAAAAATAGATATCATATTAAATAGAAATTTAAAATATTTATATAGTGAATGTCAAATAAAATGTATAGAAAACTTGGTCTAGTAATAAATTAGTACCTGTTAAATAGAATACAATGAATTATCATTTACATTTAGTTCCAAATAATTGTAATTAGCATTGAAAGATTGACTATTACCACATGTATTAAAATAAAGAGGTGTAGTTAACTAACCTCTTAATTGTGTTCCTTATAAAAAGGGGATACCAGTTATTAAATGAACATTGTAAAACTTCATTACTTTTCATTGATATGCTGGGAAAATAAAAATAAAATTTCATAGAATAAAAGAATGAGATATTGTTAACTGGTTAGAGAATTTTTTAGAAAATATTGTTAAATGTTTTTTTTTAATTATTATTTGCAGTTAAACCAACACATTTTAGATGGGGTGTGTGATTTTCACATGATACTGGGAGATGCAATCATCCATTTTTGAAAATTTTCATTCTATATGTGCTAATTATGATTCAAAATATTGAAATTAAAATTTTTATGTGGCTTATTAAACAGCTAAGTGAAATGCATGAATTTGCACTATTATATTACCAGATTATAAATTCGTTTATAATGACAGTGAATCTGACTCCCAGCAATTCAAAAGCAGGCCATTATCCTTTCTGTCTAAACTTATGGAAAGACTTGTAGCTGTACAAATTCTTGAATTCCTGTTTTCAAATTCTCTGTTCAAAAGAATTTCAATCAGCCAACAGCCCTCATCACCCTTCCAAGACTGATCTATGTTGGCTGTATAACAATCTACAAGTGGCCTTGAATGATGAAAATATTACATATTTCATTCCGTTTTTAGATCTTAGAGATGTGTTTGATCCTGTGAACCATACTCTTCTCCTAGATCATCTATATTGGTTTTGATGGTCTTATTTTCCAATGGTTTTGATCTTTTCTGATGGAAAGACACAAGGCAGTGTGTACAGGGTGACAAATTAAAAGTCCTTTTGCTCCCTTATGGAGAACTATATAATTATGTATCAGTTTTTGGACCAATTTTGTACCAGTCATAGATATCGGATCATTGCAAATCATCATTTACTATCTCAGCTTTATGCTAATGATACAATAATTTACACATCTTTTTGTGCTCCTGAGATATCTACTAGTATCTTTCATCTGAAGCAATGCCTTGACAATGTGTACATCAGGTTTACTATCAACCAGATAAGGCTGAACTCTGACAAAACTGAAGTTCTACTGTGTGGTTCTCATGTCTTTTTTCTATGGCAATTGCTTGCCCAAGATTTCAGGCAATTCTTATTTGTTTATATATAAAATTAGCCTTCACATTAAAAAAAATCCCACTAGTGGTTCTCTTATGGATGCTCAATTTATTAATGTGTGCAGTAACTGTCACCTCTAAGTCCATTGTTAAGTGTTTCAGTGTAAAATTGGATTTAGGATTGAAGATGAATGCAGCAAACATAATGATTCTTTTTAGTTCTTTCTATGTAATCTATAATGTCAATTTCATGACATCTGTGAGAAGACATTCTATACATCAAAATGAAGCTTAACAAATTTTAGTATGCATATTTTTTCTTGACTTAAAATTTTAATATTTTCAGTCAAAAGTATACTAAAGAATTCATAAAGTTTTGCAATCATAAGGCATATACTAAAGCAGAAATTACTGATGGGGTGAAAGGGTTTTCTTTGAAAGCCTGCCAAATTTTTTGACAAATCTAATTTAATCTTTTTACTCTACATCTATAATTAATAAATGACTATACATTTAGGATCTCACTGTAGATATTGTGGTTTTCTAGTTATGTTTGTGGAAATGGATTCAGAAAATATTTTTAATATGTGTATTTTATTAATCATGTATTAACCAGTTATATTATACTTAGGCCTGGCACCATATTTTCTGTGCTGATGGGGCACAATTTTAAGCAACCCAATTTTATGTGTAGCATAATGGTTTTAATTTCAAATATACAATATAAAATGTGGACCATGAATTGAATAGTGGTACACAAAATGATTGACTCCCACAATGGCCTCAGTCTCCATTATATATACAATATAAATGGGACTGTTATTTGAATAGGTGATGCAATTCACTATCCTGCATAATAATCTCAACTTACCAAGGCATAGCAAGGGGGTGCAATTTGTTTTTTAGGACAATGAGAAATCAAATTCCAATAAATAGCAAACTTATAATAATTATAATATATGAAAGTATAATACTTAGGTTTATAATATATTCACTATTTTCTTCCCAAATATTTATATTCTTTTGCAAATTGTCAGTTCATTGCCAGTAACTTCTTGCAACTGTACACACAGTGCAAGCTTTCTCCAGCGTCTCCACAATTATATGCAAGCTTCAATAGACCAAGAATGCCTTACAAACCTGGAACTGCTCCACATTCATAATGATAAAGACATTGACTTAAATGAAGTTGTGGAAATATACTAAAAATTGCATTGTTGATGATTACAATTTTCCTCAATTTTGGACTAAATTACCTTGTTTTTTCTAAATTACTGTACATGTGTACATGCATACACATAGGTACCATACATTACCATATATTTTAACATTTCATCAATAATAAATTATAAAATTATTTTAATCATGGACTCTTCTAAATTTAACTAACAATAAATTTTGGTTCTCTTTGAATGAGTTCCACTTTTTTTTAAATGCACACCCCCATGACAAATTCTGGCTATGCCCCTGTTCACCCTATTTATGTCATGATTTAGAGTACAGAAATTGTCCTCAACTTTATTTGTAATCCCCAAATGAAGGTAGAAATATATATAGATGAGCTGTTCCAATTAGCAAATGTGAAAAACATTGTAAGTATAGGGACCATTCTATAAATTCTGTTCATAATTCACATTAGCTGGTGTTTTGATTAGACATTTTATTTAATATTGTAGCAATAGGCAGAAAAATCAGGGATTTGATTTCTATTCTGATTAGACAGCAGTTCTGATTGGCCAGAGTAGACTATATATATCTTATAATATATATATATAATAATTATATAAAATATATGGACATAATATATTATGTACCCAGCATAACTTTAGGTATTTAAGATAGACATAAAATATATAATTATAATATATATATATAATATTTAGTAATCTCAGAGTTTATGTATAAACTCAATAAATATTTTTTAATCATTTTACTTCATCTAAACATATAATTTCCATATTATCCTTATCAATTTAAAAATTGTCATACCAGTTACTCATCCTGCAGCTACACATTTCATTGTGCCTCAGAATGAAGTGTTAGATAATACAGGTAATGCTAAACAATATAATGTTTTTAGCTATATATCAGTCAGATATCATTAAGTGGTGCATCTGTCAGAACTTATTAAGAACTCCTGGCTCAGCCCTCATTGGACAGCATATAATAATATTGAGAACTGGAGCAATGAAATGTACACCCATAGTATAATTGTGCATCAATTGAATTTTGTTGATCCAGACAATCTAGAAGTCCACATGTAGTTGGTGGAGAATAAGTGGATGTGTGCCAGTTTCAATGTCAGTTTGGGACATCCAATGCAGTCTTTCCTTTGTATTTGTATAAATTCCTCTGGGGAGAGACTAATTCAGCCCTCATTGGACAGCATATAATAATATTGAGAACTGGAGCAATGAAATGTACACCCATAGTATAATTGTGCATCAATTGAATTTTGTTGATCCAGACAATCTAGAAGTCCACATGTAGTTGGTGGAGAATAAGTGGATGTGTGCCAGTTTCAATGTCAGTTTGGGACATCCAATGCAGTCTTTCCTTTGTATTTGTATAAATTCCTCTGGGGAGAGACTAATTCAGACTCATTATTAATTGCTTATGACGTATAATTTGTCTTAATAAATATTTTTGAGTTTACAAGGGCAGCAGAGTTGTCCTGGCTTTCCTGGCTATAGCCAGGACACTTTTTTTCCAGATGGTGCCTATTTTATGTATGTAAAAAAATATTATAGGCCTTTCTCAAGGTGGCGGTGCCTAGAGGAGCTAAAAGGAATATTTCATTACTTATGTATATAATTATATTTCTCTCTGATGAGTAAAATTGTACCTGCAATCAAACATGACTCACAGCCAACTAAACCATGTCATGGTCCTGAACATCCATAATAATAAAACCCAACAAACTTGTTTTAGTAAAAGTTGCCAATTAGTTCATTGAAAACAATAAATATTGCAAAGATTTATTTGAGAAGTTTTAAATCTATAAAGCTGACTATTTGTTTTTATTATTGTGTAAATATTTGTTAGCTGTTTGATTTTTTTAACATTTTGTAAATATTTTTTTGTTATTGTTTAAATATGTTAAGTGTTTAAATTTATTTCTATTATTGCATATATCTGTTGACTGCAGTTTAGAAAAAATATTTAAACATGTTTAAATATTTTTCTATTATTGTATAAAAAATATTGGTTTTCAGAAGACTGTAACTCTGTAAGTATTGTAGTAATAATAAGGAAACTGAAGTAATATAATTATCCCATATGTATTCTGGAACAAATAGTAAATTCAGCCTCACAATATTTATGTTTTGTAAATTCTACAAGTAATATTTTTATTTTATTTTTTGTCCTCAAAATTTAAATATATTTAAATAAGGCAGATTGAATAAAGTACCTGATTTTCATGAGAAGCTCTTTTCTGAATTCTAGGTCTTACAACCTCAAAAAATCTCATTGCAGTGGCAATGAATTTATAGGCTATGCTACCATGTAGCCATTAAACCCCAGATATGGGGCGCCTATGGAATACTTAGCCAAGGCAGTAGTAAAATCCCTCCAGAACTACCCAAATTTAACTAAAAATATAAATCTAAAAGATACTTCTCAGATAGGTCACCATTGATTTCTTGTTGACCGAGTAGCAGTCAAAAATTATCATAGTTGGTTGGTTGGTGACATATTTCCAGAAGTAGAAAAATATTAAATATAAAAATCATATTAATATATAATATAATATTATTCGACTTTTTATTACCATACCAAATATAATAAGAATGCTTGAAAAGTAATGTTATGTAATTAAAAATTACAAACGTTTAAATATTATTTTCTACTGTCAAAATAAATCTGTAAGGTCTAGTTTATGTAAAGGGACATGTTTTGTAAACATTAAAAACAATGACATGTAAAATTTCGTATATTTTGTAATAATGTATATATTATTTGAAATATTTTTATAGCATTTAATTTTTTACATTTTATTGTTTTTAATATTAACTAATAATGTCCTTTTATATATACTAAACCCTTACAAATCCAAGTTTTAAACTAAATGCAAATATTGACAATTTATATTTTAAACAAATATTTGTTGCATTAAATGGGGCAATAAATACAATATTACATAGAGTAAGGAGTTTTTGCAATATACTGTTGTTAAACCACCTACTTTAAAAATCATAAATATCTTCCGATTTATTCATGATCGTTCGGTTGATACAAAATGATAAAATAACACTAAATACTTAGCCAGAGTAATATATGTACCTATATTATCAGGCCCGGCGAAAGGTAATTTTGATTGGTCGGGACATTTAAAGAAGGCACTAATTTTTTACGCAATAAATCAATATTTTTGCTATCATTGAAACAACTATAGAAAAAAATAAGGCCATATGTAGCAATGTTATAGTTAGTTTTATAGGCCTCCTATAAGGTCTGTAGATAAATCCGTAACAATACATAATGAAGTGGGGGGGAGTCCCCAAAATTGTGACGTCACAAATTTTTTTCTGTTGTAAGGAATATTTTTGTTTAAAATAATTAAAATAAAAATTATAATGTTTGGCACTGCAGAGGAGGGGGTAAATTTTAAAGTGACATCATTTTCTATATGCCTACCACGGGGTTTAGGAATTTGTGACGGGTACGTGATGCAGGCTGGGAGGGGGTAAAAAACGCCCAATTTTGCGTGACGTCATTTTTGGACAGCCCCCAATATAGATCACGTTTTTTATATTTTCTCTCCATGTAATTCACTTCAGAAATTATGCATATCAAAAAGGGAGCTTAATAAATTATTGGTCGGGCCAAGAACCTGCTCCGCAGGCTCTGATTATAGGTCCCGTAATTGATTGACCGTAACACCCATACACTGATTCATTACCTACTCAACTGCTCTATATTGAGAAATTATATTGCTTCATAATAATAATTTAAAATGTAACGTCTGGATTACACATTATAGCTAAATGCGTCTTATTGTGAGGAATTTAATGGAAAAAGAATTGGCTTTCTATACTTTTAGAATTCAAGTGAGCGCTATTATTTTTGTGATCAAAAAGTGACCGAAAGTGACAAAAACAAGTAAAAAATGGCATAATAGGGGAAGTAAAGGTCAGATGATCCCATAATACATCAAAAGAATTGCTGTGCTAATACGAAAGCTTAATACTAATATCAACCCAATCGAAAATTCCTAACGATTTTAACAAAAATTCAAAGTCATACATAAGAATTTTTGTTTTCGGAATTGAAAGCGATGCAATTAGAGAACCTAGAAAAAATTTACTCTAAAATATTACTGAAAAATATTACCAAACAAAATAGTCTTTCCAGAAAAAAAGAGACCTAATCCGTTTTTTGGGTAAGGAGCTATAAGCTTTTTAAATTAGAGTTAGGGTTATAAACTTTAAAAAAATTTAAATAAGCTTATTATAGCTAGATACCCAAAATTCGGATTAAGTCACGGTTTTTTTGAAAAGTCTATTTTGGCGAGTAAATTAACTTTTTCCATCAAAGAATTTTTCATTTAAACCTAGCTAAAATTTCTCAGATTCTATAGTTTTAATCCCCAATTTTAACTTTAAACTCATTAGCAAAGCCACCTTTAAATAATTTTCTTAGATTTACAATGAATATAACATCTTAAAATTTCAAGTCGATCAAGTTATTAAAAAAATATTGATTAAATTTTGGCTTAAAGCCACTTTAAACCCGACTTTAGCAATCAAACGTAAGCGCGAATATCAAATCTGACTTCATATTTGCCCGTTTTCCTCCCAGAACAACATTCTTATTCTGTGGTTTTCCCCCGAAATATTTACCAGGAACTTTTAAATTGTAGAACCTCAGAGGTTTTTATCATTAGTCCTTTTACCTGTCCTTTTTGTTAAAATAACGCTGTAGGAAAGTTAAAAGGTAAAATAACTCAGTTTTTTTCGACATAAGGTCTTCAAAGATACATAAATCGAAAACCAGTATATTTTTTATAGATATAGTTATCTTAGTATTGTATATTTTAGTATGCCAATTTTAAGCTTCATATGGAAGTCAGCAGTTCTTAATGCGAATTTGGGAATTCAAAAACTCCCTCAATGATGACTTAATCAATATTCAAAAAAAAAAACAATAACAAATATAATTTTTTCTTTTTTGGGTCAAATTTAACAAAATCCTAAAATTTTCAGATTCAATTTTCCTTCATAATTTTGAAAAATTGGCTTTTGATGAAGTCATAGCCGAAAAATCAATAATCTATAAAAAACGTTTGAAAAAATTGGCCAAAGATCTTATTTTGACCCTATAAGTACATGTGTACCAAATTTTATCCCAATTGGACAACATATGAAGTTTGATATTCTAGGGGGGTAATTACCCCACCCCCTTAATTGACCGAGCATAAAAAAGGTTAGTCCATGAAGAGTTAATTTGTTTCTTATAAGCAATATTGTTTTAAATGGATTATACTGTAAAGGTAAATTTAAAATTAAAAATCATTGCTAATAAGAATGTAATATATATTTAACAAGATATTTAAACATGTACTTTCTCTGTAGCTAGTCATAATCTTTAACAGTATACATGTAAATAAATTAAATTATTAACAAATGTTATATTGTGTATATACACAGACAATATGAATGCAAAATTCGTTTCAGTGAATGTAAACAAACAAATAAATAGTATATCCAACATTAATTTAATAAAAACGATATAAATATAAAAACTTAATAATTACAATAAAAAATATAGTTGGGTTAGAACCACCTTATCACTACACTATAAATAGAAAAAACATACTCTTCATTTAGATGTTTCAGATAATGCTGTTAATTGTGAACGACATTTTTCAATACATTCCTGTCCTTTTTCAAAAAGTACCTCATTCACAACCGCTCCAAGTCGTTCTTTCAAACTTTCGTCTTTACTGAAACAGAAAATTTAATTAAAGTGTAATATATTTAAAAGTAAAAACAATTCTTCAAAAGTAGTAAACGGAATTTGCATATTATGTTAGTAATAAATTAAAGTTATTTCATAGTTTAGCTAGTTTGAAAAAATTGAGATAAATAGAATATGGTTAAGCGATATACCTACCTAACTTATTCGATTTATAAATTTAAGCAACAAAACGATGAAAGTTTAACAATTCTACCCCTAACAATTCGCCATTTATTTAAAGATTTTTACACAAGAAGTAGGAACATCATAACTGTACTAATATTTAAATTAAGGGATCTTGCATTAAAGCTGACGTACATTACAGAACCGAGAGATGGTGATATTGCTTCATCATCTATTAATTGAATGCATGTCATTCAATTATTTCAATCCTCTTGCAAGAAAAAAATGTAAATTCTGATCAAAAATTTCAAATCAGTTGAAATCAGTGGAGACCTTATATATTTGGTACTAGTTTTTTATTTAAATTTAGAGAAATCTATCAAAAAATCACCGTCAAATGGAAATGTATTCTTATACAAAATAGGATTTAACGGTACACAATGTCACCGCATTATTAAATTTTGATAAAAATATTTGTGAAAGAGGGAATTTGATTTCATTACATATTATAGAAAAAAACAAGTTTATATTTTAATATGCCGAAAAAGAAATTTACTTAATATGCCAGCAATTAAAAAAAATGGGTGAACAGGTACCTGATCAACATCTTCACCACCACCGAAATTGTTTCACAGTTGGTTCGAAATTCCTAATATAAATTATAAGTTGATAGAATAGTTGAGAGTAACTATGGAATTAATAAATGATGTGACAATTTTTTAACATACCTTTTCATTTTCTTCCTTTATCCGTTTTGCAGATTTCTTCTTCTCTAAATCATTTAAATTTTTGGAGATAATTTTGTCTTCTGGTGTCTTTTCTTTCTCTATTTTTCAAATAAAGAACAAATATTATTTGACTTCAAGGCAACCCAAAAATGAGTTTAACTTAGTATAATTCTAGATAATGAGCTATTAATGTTGATAGTTCTAAAAATTATACAAATCCATTTTATATAATTCAATAGAATTGTTTTCCTATTTCATTAATTAAAATCATTCACTGGTCTAAAATCTATATTTCTATTTATCAAATCAATTAATAAATAATTTAATAGAATAAAGAATGAATAGATTAAGACTATTAAGAATATTATATATCTCTACAAAAAGTAAATAGAAAATTACCTAAAGTAAAGATATCCCCAGTCTCGGTAGTAGGGCTAGCATTGAGGTCAAGAACATCCTCTGGATTATAGCTTCCACTTTGGCAAGTTGTAGAAGCTAAAACATTGAAGGATTCGTTATCTTCAGGAGGAGTTCGAGGCCTTTTGGTACCAGTTGATCGATTGGACTTCAATGGACTAAACAACAAAGGCAATTTCTGTTTAAAATGTTTTAAATCTAAAGAATATAAAACAAAATTAGAGAACTAATTTCGACCTTAATATTGTCAGTAATTATTATACAATTTTGTGAAATTGATTCACAAATTTTATTTAGAAGAATTTTTAATTTTAGAGTTTCATTTTTAAAATTTAATTTTCCTTTTAATATTTTATTGATTTACAATGTTGAAATAAAATTTCGTACGCGTCATTTCGTTACATACAATTTTTCATAGTTTTAGTGTAATCTAAAAATGTAACAAAAAATGTAACTAATAAAACATTCTAGTGTGTATATATTATAACATATTGTATTTGTGTGCATTTGAATATATTTTGAATTAAATTGCTATGTTTTCTGTGTCGAATATAGAAATATTTCAACTAGTGTGATACATTTTTCATTTAAAAAATAATAATAATAAACAACTTCAATTAATATATAAAACATCTACTTATTAACATATTAATACCATATTATTACCAATGAAGATGGGTAATCAGTTTAACTTATATAATAATAATGTTTACTGTAAAAATAGATTAAAAATGTATAATATATAATTTTACAATATATATTGACTGATTATTACAGCTTTTCTAAAATGATTTACTAGTCGAGATAATATACATAAGTAAAGAGTATACTTTGAATAAATTTACGAGTTCATTATTTATAATATTGTTCGATAATCTATTTTTAATCGACAGATTAAATGACAAAAAACGACTAAATAAACTCTAAACTTAATTGCAAAATTAAGAATACTTCATTAATATAAATTCCAAAATGGAATCAAAAGCTGTACTGTGTACCTGTGATATAAAGAGAAATGAATCTAGCCATGTTTGCAACTATACCTTGGCGATGGTGAGACAAAGGAAGAGGAACGATGCTTTCGCTTCCTTTTCTTCTTCTTCTTGCTTCGTCTCTCACGGCCAACAGGAGAGGATGAAGCTGATCCAGCTGATCGTTTGCTGTGAGACATTGAAGATGCTTGAGAACGGCTTCGATGAGTACTGCGGTCATTGGAGAGACTTCCCGAGGACATGGAAACGGACCTAGAATTAGATCGCTCACTGATTGATGAATTGCTCTGTGAGCGATCAGAAGACCAATATCGCTGACCATCCGATCTGAATGAATGTCGTATAGTGTTGAGATATTAGTTAATATAAGTTAGCAGTATAGAAAACAATTATTAGAAGAAAAATATAATAAATGTCATTATTGCAAATTAGGTCAAGAAATTTAATATTCGAATTAAGCCACTCTTTAAGACACAAATTAAATAATCTGAGCATTCATTTACGTCAGCAAAAACAATAATAATTAATATTATTATATTTTTACAGATGGTAATCAGTAATTTAATATCCGGAATTTTAATTAATATATTATATAATTCGTAAATATATGACTATAATATTGAATATACAACTAAGTGTATAATATATAGACTCATTTTGTAAACCAAATAAATAAGAATACCGTTAATTATGCTTGACTTGTAGATATAGTTTAAAAAAATCTAATATGTGGTATACACATTTCCTTTTGTATAATTTGATTAAAATTATTGTAATAAATGTAACAAAAGAGTCCAGGAAGACATTTCATATATATTCAATATTGATTGTTTACAATTAGTCAGACTAAAATGACAATGTGTGTCTATAGTATAGGAAAACATTTCTCTTTTATTTAAAGGTCAAAATTCATGGTTAGCTGTTCAAACAAATTAATGTAGCTATTAGTTAAAAATTAAATTTTATAGTTTTCATACTTCTTATTTCATTTATTTTATTTCATATGTATTATTACAAAAAATCTCTGGAACACATTATTCCCTAGAAAACAACTATAAACAGTCTCTTCTACCTGTTTCTTGACCGAGATCTGGAACGTGATCGGGATCTACTAGAATTCAACTCAGTACGATGCGATACTGGAGGATAATAGTTTTGATGACCATGATTATTAAACTGGAAATAAGCATTCTGTCTGCGATTCCAAGGGGCAAAACTTCCATTCCCGCGCATAACTCGACGAAAGTTCGTTCCACCTCTAGGATGACCCATCATACCTCGAAATTGGTTCCCATGGCCATTGCCCCGATATCGGTGATGTCGTTCGTGTTCGAGTACTGAGTGTATTGAAAGGAAATGATAATTCTTTTATATTAACAAAGCAGAAAAAGTAAATAGCCAAGATGTAAACATACATTTCGCTCGTGCCTTGCGCAAATCTTTAAACCATGAAAGGTCAATCGTATGTCCAAGAACTTCTTTGCCGTCATAACTAGATTAATGACGGTATTACATTAATACAACTAAATTATGAAATTAAAATACTTAAAAATAAATCTTTAAAAATATTTGAAAACAAGTGTCTATTCATTAAATAGAAAATAAAAAAATATATATACTTGTGCATTGTCTCCTTCGCCACTTCATGCGATTCAAATCTCAAAGCAACAAATAAACGACGCTTGTCATCAGAATAACTGAAGAAATCGATTTTACACTTGCCTCTGGATTCTCCAACAAAGAAATTTCTAAAAAAGCGATACATTTTTTAAAGATTACTTTAATAATTTAAATATTAGGATTAATATTTTATAAGTCGCTAGACAAATAGTAGCAATATTATCTTATTATAAATGGTATAAAAATGGATTTACCTAAAAAAGTTTTCTGAAATAAGTGTATGAGGCATACATGTATGCTGTAACGGATAGTATCAATCCAATTTAAATGAAATGATCCTTTTTTGTTTAATGTCAACTCCTTAGAAAATATTTTAACAACAATATTTCCATTTTTTTAAATAAATTACAGTTTAACATTTATTAAAGATATTTCCACATTTTATTAATGTATATAATTGGGCACAGCACGATTGTTTTCGTAATATAAATATATCCATTACATGATTTTTAATTGTTTACTGTAAATCATGTAATTATTCTCATAATTAAATAACCTCACTTTATTAATTTATGGTTTAATTTTAAAAACTTAGGTCTTAGGTTTTTAAAACTTAAATGAGAAGCAGAAAAAATATAAATGTAATTGAAAGTAAAAAAAACTTTAAAACTAAAATCAATGTAAAATAAGTTTAAATGTCCTTTTTGTTTTACAATTTGTTTCTCTTTACAATCTTAAGAAACCAAAAAAGGAAATTAAAGTTTAATGAAGTGGCATTAACTTAGTGAATATCAATATATTTAGTCAAAGACCGATTTCATAAAGCAGTATTAGTTAATTCCAAGACTATACAATTTAGGCTTTGGCTTAACTTGATAAAAAAAATTATTTATAGTCCAATGGTTTAATAGTACAATTATTTAAAAGGGTAGGTTTAAGAGTGGAATTAACTTTATTATTTCATTCTTTGTTCTGTTTTTCGGAATCGGCAGTACATTTAGGTTCTATAACATGGCAGAATATATTTTAATGCAACGCGATTTGCGAAGAGAAAGAGTTTTCCGCGATAGAACAAACCCACTTGATTCGTTTAATGACACGGAATTTATATTGCGTTACGGGTTATCCAAAAATTGGGTTACCCAACTAACCGAAGTCAAGCCATCGCAGTCGATTTTGTCATTACGATCACTGTCATCATCATCTTCATCGTCATTCGTGTCCACGTAATCGGCATCACAGCCGTAATTATTGGGCAGAGGGTTAAGATCTAAAGATATTATTTCTGCAATCTGTTCAGCCGTAACAGATAGTTTCGAGGCTTTGCTTGATTCATCTCCAGTTAAGTGCGTTTCACGTCAATTTACTGCAATATTTTTGCTTGTTTTTGATTTTAGCGCTTTCCAGTATGTTTTTAATTGAGATATTGATTTTGTCGTATTGAATTTAAATAAAAATTCCTTCTTTGCTTTCTGGAATGCAGATTTTTTGTATAAAATCAATAATATTTTCTTTTTGTTCTGTAGTGATATTCTGAAAGTTTTCTTTGTACGAATAATAAATGTACAATAAGCAAATATAATAAGAGTGAACAATTTATACAATAATATATAATATTCAAATTTGCTTTCTCCTATTTTCATTGGATGAATATAAATCTTTCGAAATTCCGGAAATGTATTCCATGGTGTTAGTTAGTCATAGGCTTAGTTAACACCGCTTTATGAAATCGAATTTAGTCCATTGTATTAGTAAAGTCCGAATTAGAGTAAACACCAGTAATGGTTAATAACGCTTCATTATCTGTCGCTGAACAGAAGTCGATATACAGGAAAAATATTTTTAAACATTTCATCGAAGTATTTGGTTATTCCTAAATAGGATTCATCAATTTGAGGTAATTAAAAGTATAGACTGAAAATTAGAACAAATTATAGGAAATAAAATATTAAGTAGAACCAACTTTTTATAATATGTAATAGTAATCAAACCAGTTTGCAAAAAATTAAAAATCTAACACGAATATTTCTAAAAACTGCATTATATATATATATAATTTCTAAGAAATAACAAAGCATACATAAAGAATATTTATTCCAGATGTATCTTCACATAATCATTTCAAGACTGTCGATATGTCTGATATTTATATATATTTGTATTAGTAGTTACGGAATAATTTTCGTTTTCATGAAAGTATATATATTGAAAGTAATTTTTTAGATTATCTGACAAAACATGTGAGAATGAATATAATAGACGTTGATGATTCCTTAACAGTTCTGTCCAAGTCTTTCATGGTTATTAGATTTGTCTCAATTAAGTAAAATTATGTATCAATAGGTAAAATGGATTTGTCATTGGTTCAATAATATCGTAAATTTTGGAATTGTGTAATGCTTAATCGTAATCTTCTAATTTATCTTTCAAAGCCCCTAAAACGAGGTTATACCGCCACCGTTTCTAATTACAAATTACTTGACTGTACCTATCTATCCAATATATTCATAAGAGCGTATATGTAGGTAGATAGGGATTTAGTTGAAATGAATAAAATAAAAGTTTTTATAATAAAATCTTACAAAGTTTGTCATATTTTGTAAATTAAATTCTGAAAAATAATTCTTGAGGAAAATATCCCAAATAAATAACCACGTAAAAATATGGTCAACAAAATTGATTAATTTCTCAATTCAGTTTTACGCAGTTCACAATTGAAAGTAATTGAATAATCCGTTTTTATTATACAGCAGTGAATAAAACACCAAACAAAATAAGATATTATTATTGATTCTTCCTGAAAATTGTAAATGAATTGAAATTACATTTAATTTAAAATATTTTATTGGACTGCAAACTACAGAAAAATATTGAAAGTGTAGAAATATTATAAGTAAAATAAAACACGAATTTGATTCTTAATTATGACGTGAACTTCTCCATTAACGGTATAAGTACACTAAAAATAAAAAATTGAAGGACCTGGTTCTATACTATTCTAAAAAATCGTAAATGCGTCTAAGTACAATGTACCTATCCAAATGCACAAAAACAATTAGTAGGTATTCATAATATTCAGTTTTTCGGTTAGGCATTAGTACAATGAAGGTACCTAGAAATATAATAACGAGGAATATAATACTAACACTAAATTTTACACTAAATTTATGGAATAGACATTTTTAACTGACCTTATTTTATCAACTTCAACATTTCCTGCAAAACCTCTGATAAATAGAGCATGACGGCTCGGAGCAACATAGTTGGGATTAACCTTGTCTCCAACAAGTCCTTTAAACATTTCACTGGTGAATGTAGTAAGCTACAGATTTTTCTAAATTCTTTCTGAAATAATTTATAAAACTAATGTTTAAAATTGATTAAATATGTAAACACTAGAGTAAGTGTAAGTGAAGTATGATAATATGTCTTTATAGAATGACTATGTGTTAAATAATATAATATACGCAATAATTATTTCCAAATTGTAATAATTAAGACACAATAACTTAATTTAATTGATCAATCTTTAATACAGAATTATAGTGTTGACTATGATACACAAAACATTTAAATACTGTGCTACTAAGAGGTAAAGTGCTTAACTCTAGGTGTATATTTACAATGAAGGTATTAAACTAAACCATAGTTCAACTGTATTAATTGAAAAATGTATATTATTAATAACTCATTTGTAGTTTTTGATTCTAAATTTTAATTTTTCTGAATTCCTTTTAGTGATGTTACTGTAGTCAGTGTAGTAAGTATTTCAATAAAAAAAGTTAATGGTGCTCAAGGTTGCCACATGTTTTAACCACCTGAAATATTTATGCATTATTTTTCAATTGATAGCTAAATAAATATAAATAAATGTACCGAAATATATAAAATGATGTTTTTAAAAAGTATTGAAACATACAATATTATTTTAATTAAAATTAAAATTAATTATATCAATTTTTTAAAACAATTGAATTTTTATACAAGGTTCATATTCATCTGTCTTGAAAAATTCAAAACTTTAAGGTATTTCATACATAAACTTTTTGGAATATTACAGATAATAGAATATACATTGAGAAATAATATGTCCAATACACAGAAAATTCTTTCAATTTCTAAAATAATAAAAAATAATGCATATAAAAGTTAGTATATTCAAAAGTTCAACCTTTTTTCAAAATTTATACAACCTTATACAGATATATTTTAAAAAATTAAGACATTTTTGAAAACTTTTTAGAATCTTGAGTTTTAAATCTAATACTTTTCAAAATCATGTTATAGGAAATTTATATAAGTTTAATCTTAGTTATTGAACAATTTTACTTCCAAAAACCGTTTACTATACAAAAAAAAACATTTTTTTAAAGTATTCAACTTATGTGGTCATAAAATATTTGTTGAATTAAAATCTCACATTTGTTAAGTATAAATAAGATAAAACATTTGTAAATCTCAATATTAAATATTGTATATAGTAATATTGTGTAGGTATCACATATTTATTATTATTTTCAAGTTAAATAATAGAAACAATTTCACTTTAAATACTTTTTAAAAACAATTATTGGTAATATATATATGATTATGTGAATAATACAATAACATAAAATTATATGTAATGTGTAACAAAGTTAGATACATTACCTATACCCATATAAACTTTTAAATAATAATTATAGAATTAATTATTTTATAATTTAAATATTAATATTGGGCAACAATGATATCATATATAGATGGCAACAGTATAACTTTTACATAATATATGTATATACATACATACAAAGATTTTAAAATTAATGTTTTTAAAAAATTAGTGATTATTATTTTGAATCTTTTAAATTTTGTTAAATCTGTGATCAGAATTTTGAAATTGCACTTTTAAAAAATATTTTGACCTGTTTTTCCATTGCAGATTTCTTTGGTTCTTTACTTCTTTCAATAATAACATTGTCAGTCCTGTCATTATTTTGAAAATATCTTTTAGAAATTTTTTGATGAAATTTTAGGAATATTTTTTAGCACTAAAATGTAAATAAAATGGACTATATTGGTTTTGAATGTGACATTGAACAAAATAGGATTTCACCAACTTATCAGGGGCGTCTGAACATGATTTTAGTTGAGGGGCCAACTTTTCATGAGCAGGCAAAGTGAAACTCTAGCACAAAATTTTTTATGAGGGTAAAAACTTCTTTGTTGTATTTGCTTAAAATTTTTCCAATTTTAGTGATCATACATTATACAAATGTTGTTCTGAATTTTAGCTCTTTAAAAAAATTTGTCTAGTTTTTATATGTAGATACCTCAACTTATATTTATATTAATCAATTTATTTCAATCATAACCTGCATAAAGATCCAAATAAAAAGCCAAGTCTTGCAGTTTTCTATATTGGTATTTATACAAACTTATATGTAAGTAATTATTTTACAATCAATATATATTTATATATTAACTAATAGTTTTACATAAACTAACCTTATTTATAGAAAGTATTGCATAAATTTGATAATAATGCCATATAAGCGGTACCTATATAAGAATCCAGCTAATTGTAGTGTATAGGGGCTTAAGAATATACTTAAGCAAAATTCAGTCTCTTAACAATTAAATTAATATATTGTTAGCTGTTATATATTATTTTAAAAATTGTGAAATATACTCAATCCATTTCATTAAAATTGAGTAGATGCGAATTGTAAGCCTGACACATTTTAATACCACATTTTTTACATATAATATTGTCACTTAAATTTAGACCCTTACTAGTTAATAATTTATGACTTATAAACAATATCATATATAATTCTGAAAAATAAATAATTATCAATGCCATCTCAAGCTATATATAAAAAGACCGTAGTTTTGAAATGTAGATATTAATACATGAAATCGAGCAGTTCCATACAACAAATACAGAGTAAAATATTGAGTAAGATTTTGCTCACCTTTTTAAATGATTAATGTAATTGATGTAATGATTGTGAATTTATTGAATAAAATGAATACAACCAATTGACATATATGAGAGCAATTTTTGTTTTAAATCAGTCATGACATAATGAAATATAGTTGACCCTCTATTATAACAATCTTCCTTGTTGTCATATACATATATGGGCACATAAGGGCAATACTGCTTGTACATGGCTCACAGTCAATATGTAACGTCAATACATACCAATTTTTATCATGGTAAAAGGAAATTTCAGTATGAAGATAACTTATAAATAAATGAATGATGAGGGGAACCAGGGGGTTCTGAGTTTTCTGTCTTTTTGTCACACAGTCAATATAGTATAATCTAATATTGAGAAATTCAGTTGATGAAATTTAGTGTACTTTAATATAATACATAGTATAAAAAAGGCACCTTTAAGATATCAAAAAAGGGAACACTTAAGATATTGTCAGCATAACTATTACAATAGGCATACCTATTACATTTAGAATGCTCCACCTATATGACTGTATTAACGAGTTGTTTATTACATATAACACATTTTCACTAGACATTTTTGGGGGGCCTAAGCATACTTTGCCCCCCCCCCCCCATAATAATAGTTGGGGAGCTCGGCTCCCCCGGTTCTGATGCCTATGCTTATAGGTACATATAAGTCAGAATAAAACACCCCACTGAAACAGAGAAAAATAATGTAATTTACACAGGATATATGTATATAACTGAAATGGAATGGGAAAGACATTTAACCACAGGCTTATTGTTTGAAGATATATTTAAGTGACCATAGTGATTTTAGGTGAGAGGAGGGGGAGGGTTGTTCAGGTTATATGAACAACTCCCTGCCCCCTCAAATTGATTGAAAATCACAGAAAATGAAGTCAATTATAAGTGTGCATTCATAATTTAGTGGACAGAGTGATACCTTTAAATTCAGTTACCAAAACTGATATTTAATAATTATATCATATCTGTCTAATCCTAATCAGATCAGTGTTTGTTTGTTTTGTCATGACAGTTTATTGTACAGGGTGTCCACAAAGTCATGCATCATAGGAAAATTTTTTTTATGAATATTTATTATTGTTATTTATACAAAATAATGGTTAAATTTTAAGTTTTAAATCGATGTAAATATGTATTGGTTAATAATCTATGGTTTAATAATCCCAGAACATCTGAAAGAGCAAATAATTTCAGAATGTGCCAATGTTAATGGAAATGCTGAAATGCTTTTAAGTGTTTGTCAAAATTTTACAAAACATAGGTATTCAACTGTGTGTTCAACAAATAGGCTTTCATGCTGACACATTATGTAGTTACTTTATATATGGGGACATTTTGTAGTTAATGTATATATGTTATATTATATATTAATATTATAAGAAATATTAAGAAATAAATATTTTCTATTTTTCCTATGATCAGTGACTTTGTGGACACCCTGTATATAAACATATTCTTGCTTCTGTTTTCTGTGTATTATGTTCTGTATTTTGTACCCAATTATTGTTTTTGTATTTACTTATAATAATAGGCCCAGGAACAGTCAAGAAAGCAGCAACTCAAATCAATAAAAAATAATACATGTATTATATACATAAATATTTTTAAAAATGAAGCTTGCTTGTAATGATAGCCAGATATATAATGGATTAATGGATTAAATAGATGGATTAATGGAAATCAAATCAATATGGGTGCCCATGGCTATGAATTAGCAAATGGTGCACACCACTAAAAATACATAGATTTTGAAGAAAGTAGCTCTTACTTAGTCCAGTGTAAGGTAATAAAATTAAAAAGGCTATTATCCTGAAGTATTCCAACCCTAAATTATAAGTTGATTTTTTTTAAATAACTTTTCAATACTTTTTTTGTAAATATATATTTCCTTTTCACTTTTATTTTTAAGCCATGATACCTTTTTAAGCCATGATACCTTTATAAAAGTGGTGGAAATATATAATTTATATTTTTAAAATGAAAAAAAAAATGTTATTGCTATTTTGTATTTCTTTTTTACTGTAATTGATTCAAATTAAAGTAAAACATTGTTTTTTTTAACAAATTTCTTTTCAAACAATCTATCTGGCTTTCTTTTGAATCAAATAAAAGCCCAGAAAAAATTGATATTATTATAATGTTAGTAAAGCATTAAACAGCAATAAATTAAATTTAAATAATTGGTTTGACCTCAAAGTGATTTTGAGAAAAAGCAACATTTTATATAAAATATAAGTATTTTTAAAGCTACTGTATTACAGTAAATTATGAAATTTTAAAAGTGTAAAATCTTTTTATTGCTATTTTGTATTCCTTCCTTTTTCACTATAATTGATTCAAGTAACTGAAAAATAATTTTTTGGGATCAAATTTCTTTTCACAAAATCCATATTGCCGGATTTTGGATTAAATTGAAGCATAAAAATTATTGATATTCATAAAATTGTAACAAAAGCAACGAATTATATAAAATATAAATATTTTAAAAGCTACTGTATTACAGTAAAATATGAAACTTTAGAAGTGCAATATAAAATTTTGACTATATAAAAAATTCTATTTAATACACAGTTGATATTTTTTTTTATAAAACAAACTAAACAATAAATTATTAGAGTTTACTTACTTATTCGACAAAAAAAGATAAATTCGTAAGACAATTACTAAATAATAAAATACGGATGACGCGGCATATAAAAATTTCGGAATCGAAACTTAGTTACTATAACAATTAGTATAATAAAAGCTATGCCATATTACAAATTGATGTATATTCTATTTTCATTAAACTTTTCATTAAAGTTTTATTTATTTATTAATTTACTAAAAAAAATGATATATTATTAAACAGTATAAAATATATAATGCAAAACTATATTTAAATAAAGTATTCCATTTACGAAAATATTTTTTCAATTAATATGTCTTTATTTTTTATAAATGTTTTATCCATTAATTATATAATGTTATGTTATGTTTAACATCGATGTTATATGATTCATTATGTATACTATATATATATATAAATGAACATGTCCACACTATGTGTTTTTGATTACCGGTATTTTACGAAATGGCTCGATGCGTGCTTTTAACCCGGAGCCCAGAGGTCAATTTTGGAGGACCCAGAGGTCATTAAAAATGTTAAAATTACTATTTTTGGGGTTCGCCAGTTTCATATTTTCCTAAATTTAGACAATTTTCAAATCACATGCCTGAACAAGTAATTAAAATTGCAAAACTTGACAATTCTGTCCAGCATTTTCTTTTTTTTTTAAGTATCAATATTACCATATAAAACGAGTACTACATGCCACTGTCTTTTTTGACGCCACTACAATTTTTTTAACAAATAGTGGCGTTTTTTATAGTTTCTTATTCTGGTGATAATGATTTTAAAAGTAATTTGGCTTGTAATACGTCACAAATGGGCTGGTGATTGGTTCAATGTTATATATTTTCTGGCTGCTTTTGGAAGCGAGTACCTAATAATACATAAAAATAGACCAAAGATCTTACTAATACGTCTAAGACATAAGCCATATATCAATAGCATACTCAAATGATGGATAGCATATCATATACAGTATAAACTATATAGATGAGGCTATGGGGTCAAAAACATAATAATTATATTTTTAAAATTAACAGATAGATAATAACTGTAGAAATAATTAATTATTTTCATTTAATTCATCATTTCTTCATAAAACTCACACAAGATATTGTCATCTAATATTATCGATTATTTGTGATTATCTTCATGTTTCTCTTTTTACAAATGTTGCCACACAGGTCATTTCGAATCAACAACATTTTGCTGCTCAATTAAATTGTGAGTTAAATTAATTCATTTTTTAATTGAAATATTTGTTTTGTCATCATTGTATCTAAATCATGACTTGTTTATAACTGACAAATATTTGTCCTTCAGAAGAATTAATAATATTTTTGGGATGTTGTCACGTGATGTATTTAACATGCTTTATTTATTTGATTTTCTTCAATGTTTTCACTTGATTAATGAACATTTTGCTGGTTAATCAAGATTTACCGTTACTGTAAAGAAGAATGATTTCAATATGATTTACAAAATCAAATTATGATAAAAACGCAATCTGTAGAACACTTCAAACTATTAAAATTGATTGCAACTTTGCAGAAATATAAACATTTTGTTATTTATTTTATTTTTTGTTTGCAGACGAAATGAATTTTCCTCCACAATATAAAATATATCTTCATCATTTACAAACACAGTTGATCCCTTAAAAAAATCACTTGTCCATGTAAATTATTTTTACAAATAAATACACATATATATCTATTTGTATAAAACGTGTTTATTATTTTTATTATAATATTGTACCATATATATTTTGTGAAAATAATATAAATTAGTTTACAATACTTAAACCTTTTACTTAAATCCCCCTCTGCTATTTTCGCTGACATATTTTATTGAACCATTTAAGAATAGTAAGCTCTCATGACTTTTCTTTTAATGAAGTATTACTGCTTTCAACGTAAAAATTACTTGCATAGACCCAAATGTATACGATCCTGAGAGTGGTTCCATCGCCATCGCCCAAAATTTTACAAAAATGGCTCATTAAAAAATCATATAAATTAAATCATGAATTAAAATTATATTATGCGATAATCAACAGAAAAAATTGAAATAAACACGAATTCACATCAAAATTTTAAATGATTTGAACAAAAAAAATTAATTTTTGAAGAAAAAATTTATAAATTTGAACTGTCTGAAAAAATATATTTTTTGATTTAGGTGGGGGGGGGGTAAACGAATAGCGCTATGTAAAAGCGCAAAAACGGTATAGATAGGGTTAAAAGGTCCCCATTTTTACAGCTCCGCGGTCTCTGAAAAATATAAAGGTACTTAAGAATTTCACTTAGTATAAATATACAGGATTATTCAGCTAAATCATATTGATTTAAATGGCTAAATAAAACTCAACAAAAATGCATAATATGAGGAGGCTAATTGACTATACCCTAGCTTAAGCTTAATATATAGACGTGAGGGCACAAAGAATATAAAGCAAGCGACAAGAACCTTCAATCTAAAAAATAATTAGCAACAAAATTTACACACTACTGACTATAATGACAAGTCATAGTCAGTAGTTTTCTATGAAAGGTATAAGAGCTTATATTTATAATAAATGCATTAATAAGTACCATGAATTTCGTAGGTATTGATTATATATATTGATTATAGATATATAGTTATAAACAGTTTATAGCATAGAGTAATAAGAGTTTCAACTCTTATTGATTTCATATGCATTGCATTGTAAATTTTTCTCGATGGAAAATCGTTGTATTTCTATAAAGTTTGCATAAATGGATAGACAAAGAGTAGTATTATATATTTTAATTAATTACATTTTTAAGAGCAACTTTCTATATTTAAACAATTTTAAGATACATAAATTGTGTGTAAGGTATAATTAATTACATTTGTATCAAAAACTGTTTTATTACAAAAACTGTTTTACTTTTTTATTTCTTAAATAAATATTTCTAAAAAGCTTATGGGTAGACGAAGAGTAGTATTAAGCTGCATAAATAATCATTAAGAGTTGAAACTCTATGTATAATTACTCTATGGTTTACAGTTGATAAAAAAACGATTTTAGCATGGAGTGAGGGTTCTTGTCGCTTGCTCATTATATTATTCTTTGTGGGAGGGTGTTTATCAATTTATCAAAATGTAATCCGATACAATTATTTTACTCATAATTGACTTCAAGTTATAGTGTCAATATCATAAGTTTTATTTTCATAAAAAAATATGATTGTAAATATTATAAATTTTGGCCATTTACAAATTACCGTATATAAACTAGCTATCTGATTTATAAATACAAGCAGTATAACTTGAATAATAATATTTTGAAACTGGAAAACAGATTCCAGTTCAATTATGGTTTTATAGGTAAATGTCGAAATACCTTATAGTTTTAAAATGTTTTACTTTTCATTATTTTAAAAGAAAAAATGATTTGAAAAATTTAATAAAATGTTTCAAAGCGTCTATATTTACTAGTATAAATTTGTAACTTAGTTGAATCATAGGGATAGTTGTATCAATCGACATAGGTATTATGCCGGATGCACTCCTTATTTAATTATAGTACTTAACCTTATTTTTAGGTATAAATTATAAAACATGAGGAAATCTGAGATGGTGGAGCTTTGCACTTATCCCTTCCCTGTAAGGTTAGATTTCCTCCACTTTATGGACCTCACCAGGGGAATACTTTAAGTTATATAGTAGTCCCTGGACCTCACTTTCGCTCTAGGGGGCCCTATAACTATAATATCCACTACAATAAGAACGCTTCCTATATGGACACTTAATTCACCTTACCTCCTCTAAAATTTGTTTATCTACTATAAAACCTATAACCTCAGGGGTGGATCTAGAATTTTGCCAGGGGGAGGGGGGGGGTACTTCAAATAGGCACCAAATTATAAACCTAACAAATGTTTAATATGCTTATCTCAACTAAGTAAGTATACTATAGTGTATGCGTTCTATTTTATGTCTCGACAATATTTAATATTGGAAATATTTATGTTGTGAAATTATGACATGTTTATTTATTTATTATATTTATGTAGTACTATATAAATAAGGATTTGTTTATAATTAGTTTAATAAATTAGTTTATATTTATATAATACTATAAAATACCAAAAAATTATAAAAATATAAAATACCTCTTTTAAACCAATATGCGACGATTTATATAACTATAATATTTCTCTCGTTAAAATCACTCAGTTTTTATTAAATAACAAATATTTATTTAATGATCATATTGACAAAAACAAACTATTTAGATTTTAATAAATATATCTATTTGAATATTTCATAAATAATATTGCTTAAACATAGCTGAAGTTAATTTTTATCAATGCAGCCAAATAAGTCATACAATATAGACATTCATATATATATAGACTTTATGCAAATTGTAATTTTGAAAAAATACTGCATGTTTGATAAGACTAATTCTGCAGGACTTTACATCTTCACAATTGGTAAAAAAATTTAAAAATCGATCTTGGATTTTGTTGTTTTCGAAAAATCGCAGAGCAATGGCCATCATATGTGTGTCCGAGGCATCTGTTGATAAACATATAAGAGTTAATGGTACAATAGAATTCAAAAATGATTCATTGGAGCTTATACATACTCCTTCTTAGGGTAGCCTAATCTGATATATAACTAGGCGGAAATATTATAAAATAGACGTATATTTTTCCAGGGGGGTGGCGGACTGGTCACCAAATCCTCCCTTGAGGGGTGTGAGTAGTGGAGACCCCCTCCCCCAAACCTGATCAAGAATGGTTGGAATATATGGAGTGGATCACAATTCTGATATATAGTATCAGCCTCTATACGAAATTCATCCAACCCGCTGCCTACTCTGAATTATCGCGACGATCTCCACTGTCAGTTGCTGCAGCATCTACCAACTCAGAAATGATCAGGAATGGTTGGACTATATAGAGTTGATCACAGGCACGCTAGATATACGAACTACGGACTCAAAACTATCTGCACCTCCAGTTCCGGCTTCATCTCCAAGAGAATATTTCGACTTGGATGAATTCGTCATCACTACTCCAGCACTTATCCCAATTACGGCCTCTTCTAAAGTACCGACCCCTCCAGTCTCGCCAGCAGTACCAGCCTCTGAAGCACCAACCCTTCCAGCCTCCCCAATATTATCAGTTTAACGAGTTTAATATGGAAATCCAATTGATTGAGTAGGTATTTATTCTGTGAAATCATATCGACCCAAAAGTGCCGCGTAGTTGAAAGGTTTTACTATTCAAAGTTAAAACCAGTCGAGCAATCTCAAGTAGCCTCTTATGTTCCCTTTTATGTTCCCTCAACATCCCATCAACTTTTCCTTGAATGTCGGCTGAATGTCCTATTTGACCGCCTCATAAACGTACCAGGAACATTCAAAGAAAAGTTTAAAAACCATTTTTTTTCTGCATGCTAATAACAGTACTGATAGTAATATGCAGAAAATATAACTTTTTTCTTTAAAACTAATTTCTAATAAAAACTTTTTTCTAAAAGCATATTTAGAAAATTTATACAATGATCAGAAGAATTTGATTAGATGATCGAGCTGAGGTGGACCTCCAAACTACAAACTACTGTTGTGTTCAGGATTTTTTCAGAATGTAATATAGTCATTATTTTTGGACCTATATGTAAATGAATTTCTAAAACGATTCCAGTAAGAAATATAAAATTATCGTTTATCCCCCTCGTAAACGTAAACGAGATATTAAGTGGCAAAACAACTGAAATAGTAATTTTAATTAACTAAAGTGTCAGAAATACCTACAAATATTTTTTTGCATTAATGTGGACCCTTTTAATTTTTAGATGGATCGTACTAAAAATAGGTTCGGCAGTTTTCTTTTGTAATAAATCAATTCATAATGCGAAACAATTGAATTTATATTTTAGTTATTATCTGGATTATCAAACTTAATTTAATTATCAATAATAAAAATATATACAAGCAAAATACAATTATAGATCAAATACAATTTATCATTTTAATATGTAACACATACACACATTTATCAGAGCAATGTTTCAGTTCAAAATCCAATTAAATGATATAATAGATGACTTATGTCATTGCAAATGTGTCAGCCGTGTCAATTATTCTCCTCAAATCAGAAAGTTTCCAATATCACATTTTAATTAATGTGTAAATTTTTACTCAATTTCAAGAATATTATTAAAAATATTTAATATAAATAATAAAAAAATAAATAATTTTAATATTCAAATATAAAGGTAAATATAGTGTTCAACTTATAAATTACAGTTTTATATAGACTCTGGCGAGCGAAACAAAAAAGAATTTGTCCCAGTTTAGCTACAAATATGGAATGATGATCCCCTTCCCAGCCACTTAACCACTTCAGAAAGAAAATGGACAGATATCGAACTATCGAAAATAGAGGAGCATATTTCGAGAGCTCTTGCCACTTTGGCTTGAAAGAACGATTTTACGTCGATTACTTCTCTGCCCTTCTTCCTATAGATAGCAATATGAAGTCCACATGAATGATTCTGAACGCGTCAGGTGCAGTCAATATAGAGAGGGGAGAGAGTGGATGACGGAAAGTTTCCATTTATCTATTTTTCTTTCTTTCTTTCCTCTTCACTTCTCAGAATAATTTCTAAGACAAGTTATACATCATGCTAATATATACAATATCCTGGATTCAGTGTTGATATTGTCAAATTACCGCGCCCAACAAGTCAGCGTGAATAATACTCAATGCCCAAGTTATTCCATTTCTAAACTGTTGTCAGACTTCAAGATGTTGCGTCCTTAAATTTAGAAAAATTATTGCGACCTATATAAAGAGCTTCCTAATAATATGTTACATTAATGAAGGATGAGAGAGAGGAAATATTAACTGTTACAGAATGAATTGTATACTTTTCGATATTTTGTCTCGCGCTGCAGTGTAAGACAAAGAAAAATATGTTCTGCTTTAATAGATTGTAATTTGAAAAAATCTCAAAATTCTATAAATATTATTCAATTTCTCAGAAGTCCGTTATTCATGCGTTGTATTTTTCTTTTGTGGTTATTATTTGAAATCATCGCTTATTTTCGTTATAATATATAATAATAATAATAATAAAGCCTTTATTTAATGGAACACAGAACGGTCCATCAATTAAAAATGATATAATACAGTT
>JAUZNC010000563.1:0-87543 GCA_034780395.1 Vannuccia rotundouncinata | reverse complement strand
CCAGACATGGAAAAGTGCTACTTTTCTAGCGTCTCCATGCAAGGAAAAGTCCACTTTTCCATGCATGCATAAGAAAATAACTATATACTTTATGATATCTAAAATGTAGAACGAAACGAAGATGAGTTCTACATTTTTATGGAATATTGATCGCGTAGCTGTATGGCTATTACATATTATGAATTTAACGCTATGGTAATTTGAGTTTATTTCATTTGAGTTATAAAATTATTTATAAGCGTAAACGAACATTAAAGAAAAAAAATCAGCATTGCGGTCCCTGCAAAAATGTGTGCAATACAAAGGTACATCACTGGGTTTTGCTTCTATCACAAAGGAAGATCTTGATATTCTTTTTGAGACTTTTGACTCTTCAAGGAATGTCACCGAACTATATAAACATAATACCTATCTCACAATTCGACAAGCATTGTGTCATTACTTCAAATCTCTGCACAGTGGTATTTTGATATAATTCATGACACGTTTTACAAGTCAATTGAATATTTTGACTGGTTTGCTGAAAACGCTTACCCAAGAAAGTAAGGCGAACAAGGAACATTATCAAGCAATATCAAATGTCGATTTTGATATAGTTATCAAAAAATTCGACGTTTCGATACCTCAACAGTTGCAGTGGTTAGTTTTTGTCATGGTTATTCTCTTTTTTTTGCACGTAGCGTGTGCGAAAATTACGACTATATGAAATGAAAGTGACCAATTTTTAGTTGAACACATTGGACAATGGTTGGCGTTTAATCAGGTTGAATAAGGACGAATTTACAAAAAAAAATCAAAGTGAAAAAAATACTGAATAATAATATAATAACGAAATATGAAAAATGGTCATTGAAAACGATCATTGAAAACTGCATCCGAAAATTAAATAAAATAAACGAATTATTTTCAAGGATATGGATTCTTTTTGGTTCGAAAATAAGAAGATCGGAGTCAATACGATTAAACAGTTTATGCCTTACAGTTTACAAGTTTCGGTCTGTACATTACTAGGGAAATTCGTTCTGAATGCGATATCAGAAGTGTAATTGGTCATAAGTCCAATTAGAACTGCTCTTGGAATTTATAAGCACGAGAAAGTAAGAAGGCAGAAATGGCCATGGATTTGGCGAATAACGAATGCATGACTATTGACGATAACGCCGACGATCAGTGGATTCTGAATGAAGTCTGCTTTGGTTTTTAATAATTGTAACTTGGCCATTAACATCAACAAGAAGTGAGACTTTAATGTTCTACATTATATTTACATTGGAATTTAATGTTGTACGCTTTAAAATGTTATTGATTATTTAAATATGATTGGATACATTCTTCTATTATACCACTTGATATACAGTAGATTTGAAATATGAATTAGGAATAGTGTTAAAAATTCGATAATATAGTTATGAAACTGCAATATGGCATAGTTTTACAATGGAAGACTGTGGTGTATGGAGAAATATTTTGACACTTTGAAAACCACAA
Organism: Vannuccia rotundouncinata; assembly: GCA_034780395.1. Taxonomy (NCBI): domain Eukaryota; kingdom Metazoa; phylum Platyhelminthes; order Proseriata; family Coelogynoporidae; genus Vannuccia; species Vannuccia rotundouncinata. The sequence goes on along the minus strand of JAUZNC010000563.1, from coordinate 86,055 downwards.
GTATTTATTGTGCATAGATCGCGGGTTTATTTTTATCAGTCGTCCGCAGTGGAAATTCAAGAAGAGATTATGTTTAATTTTATTTACTAATTTGTATTACGAGTTCGTGAAAAAATGCCCTTTTAAATAAGATAGCGTCGTATGTGAAACATCATCAAATGGGAAACGTTACCTATAGATAAATCACGATATTTTATCAAAACTGATAAGGCATCTTTAAGAGCACGAGAGATTGAAATATGAAAAATGCTCTTGCCTAGATGAAGATTATTGACTGTTCTAGTCAATTGTGAATGCCCTGACCATATTTGGGAAAAGTGTATGGACAAAATGAACACAGTAATGATTTGAAAATAAATAACTCTGTTAATTATTAACCGATTTTTGCACATTTTTGTAACTGTCTATTATTCCATTATGCATTTATCTATAAAATGAATTAAACTGAAAAATTAATGTAAAATTAATGAAAATACATGAAAAATTAATAAATTCCTAAGCAGCATTATAATTAATACTACATTTTTGAAGGAGGTTGGATGTTTATACATCAAAAAAATAAAAAATGGCAAATTGAAAAATGTTGTTATAAGGTGACATGGTATAGGTGAGTTATTCAATAAGTTAGTCAATAATAATTTCTTAAAAAACTACGAATTATCCCTCCCTCAATCATACAAAGATCACGTTTCGGAAACCTCTCTCCCAATGCGTGAAGTCATATTAGGACATCTCCTAGTTCGATTAAGTCAATTAGGTAATATCATAGACATAATTCACTATAACAAGAACTACATTTGCAATCTAAAATTAAATGCTTAGCTGGCGTGTTAGGCAAATAACGGTAAATTACTTATTTAAATTTCATCAATATCATTGAAGTAATCTGCCTAAAATTTTAAATTAACTAATCAAATTGAAATTTAGTATAGATAGATAATGTTTATGTCTTTTCTTAATATATCATTTTAAGTCATTTATTTATAATGGAAACAGATTGTTTTGATAGTTTGTTAATTTTATTTAGAAATTAGACTTTTGGGGTGACTATGGACCAAGTATTAATATAGTGTATTAATAAATTATGTATAATTATTCTTCATAATATATTAAACTGATTCATTAGTAGTAGGCAATTCAGTCATAAAATGAAATATACTATACTATGTACGACTGACTATTCTAGCCTAAAAATTGTAAAAAATTTGGAAAGGGGGAAATTTCATACTCATCAAAAAAATACTCAATTGAGGGGGAGGGTAGAGGGGGGAGGAGGGGGGTGGCTTAGATGTACTCCTTACATACTACTCGTAACACATCAGTAAACCAAGAATTCTTTTTAAGGTTGTTTGCAAAAGATAGTTTTCCTTTTCCTCTGAGAAGGAAGATGTCACATCGCGGCCTGTGTGTGCATGAAAGAGAGGGATAGCTTTCGCTATTGGTCCTAGAGTAATATATTAATCCAAGTAACTTTTCCACTTGCAATGAACTCAATCCATATCACAAAACTATCTATCCGACTGTACTGACCACAAACAATTGCGACAACATCTGTAATTCCAGTTCTGATTTTTACTGAAGTTGTCCCCTGTTAAATTGCATTCATGAAATATACCACATTATCCGGCGGTCTGCTTCTTCATGATTACACTGCTCCTCCATTTCAACATTTGATCCAACATGAATAACTGATGAGGAAAAGGTAATGCAAAGATCTCTGGATGTTGGTATTAGAAGCTTAGATCCAGCTGTGGCTAAAATATGGTTCAACTCTTCCTTGTTTTCTGAGTCTTTAAAGAACGCCAGAAAGTTAGTTAGAACTCTAACCATTTTTGTCTCTCGTTGTCTCATACCTGCAGTTCCTCTCTTGTCTCTTGTCGATTTTTTTATGCTCTCCTCAAAGTAGCGATCAAAGACCACATCCAAGCGCATGCAGTTTTTTAATTTGCATTGGAAAAAAGAGCAGACTTTATCTGCATATCCCTTGAATATGGAATTGGTTGTTGGGCGAATCTGATATGGAATGGAGCCACCGTCTATGATAACGGTGTCAAAAAAGGACGGCCCTGTATTAGAAGAATCATCAAGACTTTTCACAAGCATCCAACGAAGGAGATCCGACTTACTTCTAGTGACAGTAAAAGCTGCTGGAATTTCATCTAACTCTTAATGGAATATTACTGGCAGTTCCTCCTGTCGGCTTGTGAACGAAACAGTCAAGGCACTGAGAAGTGCTGCATGACCCTTGAACAGTTGAGCTTTGTGTTCTGCTGCATTTATTTTTCTTGTTTTTACTTGGTGGAATTTATACTTCAAATTTGTTACAGCTTCCTTCATATCACCAGATTCTCGGATCATTTTGGTGTAATCTTGACATTGTTTCAATGCTAAATTTTCAAACTTAAACACATCATGAGCAGCAGTTTCAGTTTGACACACTCTCCCAATCAGAGTGACAAGGTCTTTTGAACGTTCTTTAAATAGATTATTTGGTCTCAATACCATCAAAAGTTTTCTAAGGAAGATTTTCAATCGCAATTGTGAGGCCGGATTCTCATCATGATGAAAGACATCTGAATCTGAAACTTGAAATCAAGCAGTATGTTCAAAGTGTTTGATTAAATGCGGCATTGTTGGTGCCATCAAGGTTAATCTCTCTATTGCTATTGGCTTTTCTTAAATACCAATCACCTTTCCTGCTCTTTTTAGTTACTTTTTTCCTTGTTCTAGGGCTTGGTCAGTTGGTAGAGCTGAAAAACGTCTCTTAGTCTTGCTGATACACCACAGTCCTGCATCAAATTTAGAGCAGACTGTTGGTGGAAGACATTCCATGTCTTTGATATGTATTGTGATTGCTCCAGCATTATTGAATTGATCCGTTCCAAAAAGAAGAGGGGAAATGGTTTTCATTGCTTTGACATTCAATTGATGGTTTGCTTGGCAATAAGAACGTGGTAAAATTAATAGGATTGTTTGGTACTTCTTAATGATATTCCAAAACATAAATGTGGGTGAATTTTTTTTCTCTTTTGCTGTCCAATCTTCCAGTGACAAATCAGATCCAGATCCGTCATTGGCCTCTTTGTGCAGAATATGGAGCGCAACAACTGTAATTTTACGTGCTTCGGTTGTTCGTGTCACATAACTCGCTGTGAGATTTGATTTCCGTCTATCTTCAGTTGTAATGCCAGCTTGTTTTAGAGATTCCACCCAGCCAGATCCTGTCCACATCTTTCCTAATTACCCACCTTCCATGCATGACAACAAATTTGTCTTCGCCCAAGGTTTCTGGGAATGTTGTCTGCAACTTACGAGTCACTATCCAGATTGCCTGATCAAAAAATTGTACAGGAATCTGTCCAGGTTGGGTATGTTGGAAAACAGTCATGGCATACTTGACAATTCCTGGTTCGGTTGATTGCTCTTCAAAGAGCGGGAGGAAGGCACTGACGCTCTCATGTACTTCACTATTTTGATATTCAGCATGATATGCAGACCATTTTCTGATCTCTGTACTTTGTTCATGTTTGAGAGCTCTCTGGTTTTTAATCATCCACTCTTTCTCTTGAAGCAATGCTTCGTTAGGGAGATCACCAACGTCATGGAATTTTGCTGTTGAAATAACCGGAAATATTTCAATAAGCCTACCTTCAAATGGTGTGGTGCATCAGTAAGTGAGGCTGGAAGATTAAAGGGGCCATCATAAGGTAGGTCATGAATTAGTTCTGGATACCTGAACTCCGCAGTTATGAATTCAAAAATTATTATGCATGTTCCATGATATGCTCCTTGGGATGTTGTTGTTTTTGCGGCTACCGGCTCCCCCGTCAAGCCATCCACTTAGGGCGATCTTCCGGAGGAGACGTGATACGAAGCGCTCGTCCGCCAGGTCCGGCACCTTCTCGATTCCGCACACTCTCCTCGCTGTCTCCCACCGCTCACACACCAGCAGTAATCCTTCCCCTCCATCTCCCCACACTGATCGCACCCCGGGTCCTCCTTGACGCCAATACGGTGCCGGTAATATCCAGTGTCACTACAGTGACCACCTCTCAGCTGCGCCAGTACTACCTGCTCCCTTCTGCTAAGCCCCTCATCCCTTTTAACCCCCCACCCATACACCTCCTCCAACCGCCCATCTACTCCCAGCTCATACTTAACCCTCCTATATACCTCCCTATTAGCACACTCAAACCAAACACCCCCCCCCCTGGTCTTCCCCCCTGGCTACATTAGCTTCTCGATCCGCCCACTCATTACCCTCAATCCCGACGTGGCTAAGGACCCACTGCAGCACAATCCTTCTTCCTTCCGCCGCATTACACAAACCTTCCTTCAACTCCTCCATCTCCTTGTTATGCCCAATTCTATCCTCTTTCAGCGTCCTCAGCAGCGACTGACTGTCTTAACAGACCAGCACGCTCCTTGGCTTCCTTTCCTCGATTAGTTCCACTGCTCCACTCCATCGCCACCGCCTCCGCTCCAAACGAACTACAAATCGTCCCCGCTGCCCTCCTCCTGACTATCTTTCCGTCTCCACATTGCGACACGCATGCAGCCCCACTCTTCAGTTCTTCTCCCTCAAATTCCTCGTAAATCCTCCACACTCTGACTTCGTCGTGTTCAGCTTAATTTTATTCCTTGTCGGCCATACTTCCACCTTGTCCAGCGCCCTCTGCATTCTTTCCTTCACCTCCTGCAGCTTCCTTCCACTCGCCCATAACGCAATATCGTCGGCAAACCCGCTGTACCTCGCTCCCTCCTCCTCCAGTTATTCCACTCATTTGCATACAGCTCGTTTGCCTCTATGAAAGCCCGCCTGCCATGAATTAACTCCTTCTTCCTTCTCCATCCAATAGTACAGTCGGTTCACCACCATCCTTTTCATCAATTTGGCACTCACCGAGGTGAGGCTCACCGGCCGAAAACTTTCTCTCATCTTAGGATCCTTCCCTGCCTTTAGCAGTGGCACCAGTTCAGCCTTCTTCTATTGCCCAGGACAACTGTTACTCCTCCAGCTCGCATTGAACACCTCCAACCACCTCACCTTCAGCTCCTCCGGCATCCTTACCATGAACGCTGTCTCCAACCGATCCACTCCTCCCTTCTTCTTCTCATTCATCTGTCCCATTGCTCTTCCCATCTCTTCCACGTTGAACAGTCTTCCAAACTCCTCCTCCCCAACCTTGTACTCCATCATCCTCTCCCACCTTCCTTCTTTTCTCCCTCTCTTCCTTACCGAACTTCAGCTTGTTTATCTCCGCATACGCATTTATGAAGCAGCTTGCCTTCTGCTTATCCGTCCGTGCTTCTCTTCCCTCAGCAAACAAAATCTCGTTCCGGGCTTCTCCTTTATTCCCACTACTTAGGCTTTTCACCGTCTTCCACACTTTCTCTATGTCCTTGCTCTCTTCCAGACCCTCCACAAAACCTTTTCAGTACTCCTTCTTCTTTTCCTCCACTCTCTCCTTCAGCGCAGCTGCTGGAGATCGAAGACGTTGCTGAAGAGGTATTAAGATCGAAGTTGTCAGCTGCTCCAATCACAACTGTGTTCCGAGGAATCTGAACAGGCAAAATAACTCTTTCATCATGGGATCGCTTGGCAAGACACCATTGTAACTTGAGTTTAATTGTTGTAATTCGTTTGTAGGAAACAGACAGACAAAGTTGATGCAGTTGATTAATCTTCTCCTTGTTACGGTGGTCTCCACGTTCCTTTAAGGCTAAATATACTGGTAGTGGTGGCTCAAAATGATGTCGCCTTCCTGGCATATGTTTCATATTGAAGAGCAACAATTGACACAAGTCAAACGTTCTTGTGGTGAACCACGGATGTCAATAGTTTTGCCTACGGTTTAATCAGTTAGGTTCAAATAAGACGATCCAAAATAGTTTTTTTAAGCCTAGTTTGATTAATATGCAGTTTCACTACTCTAAGTTCTTTGGGTTTGCTCAGATATTGTTCCTTCAGATCTGTAATTGCTAGCAGATCTTTTCAATCTATAGCCAATTTTTAGTACAAATGGCGGCCATTTTGACTAAAAATTAAAATATTGCCCTTTTCAGCCAAAAGTTTTTTTACCTCAATAACTGATTTCTGCAATAAAATTGCTTTTGGCACGTATGGTAAATATCCTGCATATTTTACTATAGGAGGTTCCCCCACTATGAGGATAAGTTGGACTATTCATGGCGGGTGAGAAATATGAACCAAAGTCTACAAATCTGTCTCACTATTATTTTTTCAAAATTTTGTCAACATTTCGAGAAAACTGGTATCATATTATCAGCTATTTCAAAACAGAGTGCAGAACCTATAAACAAGGAAATTGTGAAATAAACTGATTATTAGAAAATTATGAGTCAGAGTCTATAAATCTGCGTAACTGCTGTTATCTAAAGTTACAATTTTTAGTTACATAGTTATTTATTTATCTATATAGTTACAATCTCTATTTCAACGCTTTATCATACCAAAGAATGTATGAGAATGGACGCGCAATTTTATCAATTCAGAGGATGTTTGAAAAAGGACGACAAATGGTATTATTAATTATTAGCTGCTTTATCCAACTACATGTCCAATATGTCTGGCATTAGAAATGGACGTCAAGCAAAAATATTGGAAAAAGTACCTCTAGCGTTCTACGTGCATTGTGCTTCTCACCAGTTTTACTTGGCCATTGTTAAAGGCTACACAATTCCATCAGTAAGGAATGTTCATGGTACGATAAGAGAAATATCGCGCTTCTTCAGTTACTCCCCTAAGCGACAGCGTCTTCTGGACAGGATTTTGGAGGAAAAGGAGCAAGGCGCTACCAAGATCAAGGATGCTTGCAGGACACGATGGATTGAACGCATTGACGTCTACGGAGTATTTTTCGATCTATTTCTGGCGATACTAACTGCATTGGAAGCATCTCCAAACCATTCCAAATTTGATGACTGGTCGTGGGATTGAGAAACTCTTTCGAAAGCCAATGGATTTCTCAACATATTAAGATCACCAAGCTTCTCCGTCGTGTGAAACATTGTCTACCATGTCCCTAAGAATACAAACCATTTTCATGTATTGAAGCCAGTGTTTTGAAGTCTTGATCTTATTCATATCTGTTCTTGTTGAATCTGACCTGTATTGCAGACTTAGAAAATAAATTTCCTACAAATAAATAAACAAATAAACATGAAATATAAGTAAGATGAATACCTCGGGCAGATATTTCCATTCACCTTGTTACATATTTTCTATTCTTAAATAGTCATCTGATGACGTCATATGTCAAATGAAGGTCAAACATACAAGGAACTGATATTTATGCAAAATAATGACCTAGAACAAAGTAATTACATTAAATATTCAATTTTTTTATTTTTAGAATTTTTTCACCTTTTGACCTTTATTGGACCTTTATTTGACCTCTTAGTATAAAAACATGTTAGATCAAATCACTGGGTATATGTTCCTATATGTTGGTAATACAATATATGTGGTTTAGGGGTGTCTAAATTGATTTTATATTCAATTTTTTTTCAATTTGACCCTTTTATATTTTGGTGAAGTTATTTGATAGTTTATTCATATTAAAGTTTTAATAAGCTTATATTACAGGTTGCCTATGTAAAGAGTGAATAATTCTTGACATTTGAATTGAATTCATGACTTTTGAATCCAAATTCATATAGCAGTGTCGATACTAATTGGTGTATACAAAGGCCGTTGCGAACCAGTACGTTCAATATGGTCCGAATAGAAGGGCGACAGTGTATCAACCTGTTTATGTCACGAAATAGATTCGAGCTACTGATGAAATATTTTAGATTTACTATGGTCCATACAATACAACGGCGTCGACAGCAATCAAAGTTTTCTCCTATGGGTTCTGTATATGATATGTGGGAGCAGAAAACTATCACGACCTTCATTTCCTTTGACTATGCGATACTGTTGATGAAACTCTAGTGTCATTCAGGGGACGGTAAATTTGGTTCTTATGATGACACAACTTGAACGAAAGGTTTCTTATGCACGAAAAAGGAATATGCGTGTTGTTCTCATATCAAGTAAGCTCTTACAATCTGATAACAACCAAAGTGTAGACCATTTGGGTCAAATGAATAAAACTGCTCGTCAATGAGACACATACGGTGTGACCACTGAAAAAACTGTGTAAAAAACATTAGCATCACTCATATAACATTTAATAATATTTTATTAAAATATTGACAATTTTGCTATTCAGAATAAAATATTATTATTATGGGATATTTTGACCCCTTCGACATTTTTGATTTTGTAATTTTGGACCCATGACGGCATTTAATTTGTTTCATCAATTTCATTAATTAACAATGAAAGTTAGAAAAAGTCATAAAATTCCAGGAGATTATTAAAAAATTTTTTTTAAAGTTATACAAGTTTAAACATTGGTAAACTAAAGGTTATCGACATTTAAGGTGTTCTTTTAATAAAAATGGATCGATTTTAGGGTTTTAGACATTTAGAACTTTGGGGCACTTTTTGGACACTCTCTGTAACCGAAAGAGTTGAAAAGTTGAAAATAAATTATGCTTCAATTTGGTTGGGGTTACCTGTATTTTTAGCTAGATAACCTGAACTGTTGTCCAATTATTAGTATTACCATAGCATAATTATACATAGAGTTTCAACTCTAATTGGTTCCAGAAACAATTGACAGTTTATGTTTGCGGATTCGAAATAATGTCTAATTTTCGACAGTTGTATTCGATCAGATCTTTTTAAAGCATAAGGCAATGCTTACCCTAATTTACAAAAATCTAAATGCCAAAGTGAGGTAATCACATTATGGAATGAAATGGAAAAATCGACAGAAAATTTCAGTTCATCTAGCAGTCAGGTCTAAACTAGATGAGCTGAAGAGAACAGAATTAAAAAGAAATTGAACTCTTTTGAATTTTGGGGACGTATAAGGGAGGGGGTACAACTTAACGTGACGTCTTTTCTGGAGGGGGTTTCGAAAGTTGTGACTGTGTGTGATACAAGGGGGGAGGGGTAAAACATGGCTAAAATTTGCATGACGTCATTTTTGAACAGCCCTTAGATTAAAATTTGTCTATCTAATAAGCTTTCTTAATGTGTGTTTTGTGATCCATTTTTGCTGTTTTTACAAGCTGTATCTCTTGCGGTTTCGCTCCTAGTGGTTCAAAAAATCCAAGATGGTCGCCATTTTTCTAGAAAAGCCATTTTTAAAATAATTCTTTCAAATTTAATATATTAATGGATAAAAGCATTGTCAAAACTCCTTACTCTATGGTTTAGACCATGTAGCTTGATGCAAATTGCTGACAAGCCCAAGATGTATGGGAGTGCATTGCCTACCTACTGTGACAACGCTTGGGCAATATAGTAAGAATCTTTACTTGGCTGTCGTCTTGTTGTTTATGTATCGCCTCCAATAGTCGCTGTCCACAAAATATCAACCGAAGGAGTATAAAAATGCTATTTGGTACGCCGGACATTATTTTATCTTCATTTGCAGCGAATTTCTTGTACACAAGATGTGCAAATATTTCCCCTCTAATTCTCAATGCCACATGAAAAATTTCAATAAATTTTTCTGGAGCCTCATATGTTATCATCATAGTAATGGTTTCTACTATTCAGAGAGTTATTTTGAGATTTAGGGACGAGAAACGGTTCTCGTTCTTCTAGTGTAATCAGTTCATATACTTTATGCAGTAGGCGTTGTTCTAGTTTGTCTTTAAATGCGTTGAAATGCGTTGGGTATATTTATCGTAATTACAGACGAAATCTTGAATGTCAAAGTCATATCTTGGCAGAACATTATATTCATTCAAATCAAAAGTCACTAAAGAGTTTCTAGAGTGCTGCATTTGCATTCGCGTCGGTGATCCTCTCTTCCGTTGGTCAGACTGTAAATGTGTCTCGTTCTATAGTAAAAGAAGCATAATTAAGAAGACCTGTGTTAGACAAAATTCCGTTTTTTAGCATTGACAATTCCATGTACACTATCGATTGCATCTCTATTACGGTAATCCCAAAGTTTGTCATGCTTTGTGTGGCTTTTGTGTTGTAGGCATTGTTTTGTTTCCTTTTTGTATTGTTGATTAATTTTGTTTTCTTGCTACCATTGCATTTATTTCTTTGTACATATTTTTTGATATGAGACTTATTTTCCGCTGTACTCCATATGACCCTGTTTAATATGCGTTATTTATTAAAGATAAAAGAACCATTTTGATAATAGAGTAATGAGTACATTATGAGTACATAATGAGTACATAAGGAGTACATAATGAGTACATAGAGTAATGAGTAATGAACATAGAGTACTCTTTACTCTATGTTCATCTATTTCACAAAGCTGGGACACATCATAAGTTACCCAAAACTACTGCAGGCTGATTAACTTCATTTCCTTAATTTGCTTTTTCCATTACGTGCTGTGTGAGTCAAATTAATTTCTGTCGCAAACTTATTTAAACACATGAATGCTTCTATTGTTTATCTACATTTAAAAAATTCTTGAAGAAAAGCGGTAAATAATATTTCATTTTTTATTTCATTGTTTTTGTATCCTAATTTATTAAATTTTTCTATTTTCAGTTCATTTAATCATTTTATAATGATATTTTTGCCTTACTAACTATTTAATTAACAAATACTAACAGTATTATTTTGGTTTTAACCTTTTCCCGACAGGGCGATCAACATTTGATAAAGTAGATTAGTAGACTCTGGTTCCCAGCTTATATTTTATGCACCTTTCCTATACAAAGGATTCAATGTCTTATTTACCTTCATGTATATATATTGTCATACATATTCATTACCATATTGATGTTTTTTATCTTCTGCTTGTAGTAAATAACTATATAATAATAATGTAAAATTACTTGTTATGCAAACAATAAATTTAACATTTCCTATAATTTAGAATATTGCAATGCTAAATATTTTATATAGGTAATGTGCATAATATAGGAAACTGTAAGAAAGCTTATATTTATTTATTTTTCATGTAGAATTCTACATACATTTAGTAAATGTTTGGTGGATCATATCAGAGAAACACAATTAAAATATACAGGTAAAATATAAAATTGTCAAATTTTTATTCAATGTATTTTTATTATATCTTATTGTATTTTACCTGAATATTGTTATAATATGATATAGAATTTGTATATACATAACTGACAAAATTGTCTTATATTCAGATGCAGTAGCAAATATATACCAAATTTTTCTGCAATAATCCTTATTCCTGCAAACGTTATATTATACATTTTTAGGAATAAAACATAAGATATAAACATAATATGCTTTGGCTATTCAACTAAGGGATTGCTGACAATAAATCAAATAACCTAATGCTTGCAAATATTAAAATCATTTTCTATATTTCTTTTGTTTATCCTATTTCATTTCAGAATAATTTTCTCTGTTTTATCTTAATGTTCTAATTTTTCATATTTAGGTATATGTATATATTTAAAATAGTATAAAATTCATTTTATGATTCAATTATTCATATAAAATATTAGGTTTTTCAAGTAAAGGATTATTACTTACAATCACAATTAAAAATAAAATTGCTTTGTCAATACAATAGTGGGTACCTATGTACTACAATAGAACAATATGACTTAGAATCCTATATATATATGGACATATGGAAAAACTGTGATTTATTATTTTTTTCTTATACACTTACAAAACTAAACCAATATAAATTATTTACATTTTTATAATAGCAGAAGTTTTAAAAATTCACAATTAGTATTATAAATACAAATAACAATGAAATTTTACTGAATTTCTCAATAAATTTAGATTATTCATCTGCTGTGTGAATGCACACATATTATATATAATTTTAAATTAGGCTGTAAAGGTGTAGGGGTTTTCTGTCAATTTTGAATTCCCAAAACTATCAACATCACAAATATTTAAAAATTTTCAGCAAATTGAAATGCAGCTAACATGTTTTTGAAAATCTTAAATTTAACATACCATTGGTAAAATGTTAATTAAACCAGGTGATTTAAAATGTCCATTTACTGGTTTCACATACTCTATGCCCAATGGACTGCATGAATGTTTCCATAGCATTGTCACAGATAAGGTTTTGGGCATTTCCTATCTATTTAGATATAAAAATAGGTTTGTCACAGACAACTTCTTGTTCATAATAGCCATAGAAAAAATCATGATAGACTGGTCTTATAATGCAGTTATAACCATATGGTCAGGCTGTTTATAGCCAATTGCATGTATGGAAGATTGGACCATTTATTACCCATTGGCAGGACATTTATTACCCCTAATGTTTGGGTCGACGAGGACATTTTTACCCATTGTCAAAAGGTAAAGTACATATTACCAGACTGCATTCCATTTAGCCTAACAAGAATATCCAGCATACATTGTACACTTAACACATTATTTTACTTGTTATAGAATTTTCATGGAATGAAGGCTAGTATATTACTAATATATTATTAATTTGGTTGACTTAAAAGTATGATGGCTTAGTTCAACAAATAAACATGTCAATTTATAAATATAATACCTAAACTAAACATAAAATGATTAAGTTGTTTTACATACTCTACCTTGTACTGCGTATTGTGTACTGTGTATTAATAAAATATTAGATAATATGCTTAGGACAGTCTTGCCATGAGAAAATGTTCACCCAACAGCGGGTGGCAAGACTGTCATGCCATGACAATTATATTAGTTTTATGGTGTTCTAAAAAAAAATCTAGCAAAATCAATGAGGATATGTTTATCTAACCTGGTGCTGTGTAACAAATTTTTTGACCACTTCCCATCACATGGGGAGAAATAAATTGATGTTCATGAATACTCAGTTCTGATTGGTCAAAAACAAATATAATACAATTGCATTGTGGCCGAATGAAAAGCCACATATATTTATACAGCAAATCTGAATATTTTTCATAGATTTGGGTAATTGTGACTGACTGCCTGTGCTTGTTATCTTGATTTCATCATGTTAGTTTACTGTAGTTTATTGTATTTACATACATAGTTATTCTTTGTTCTATAGTATATTATATTTATTAGTAATTCTATATTCTATTACTCTTGATATTATTTTAGTATTTTGTAGACTTAGTTTCATTCTGAGTATATCATATATAATTTTTATAATATAGTATAATATATTTTATCAGAGATAGTCATGTCTTCCCCTTTATCATCTAACTCTGAGAGGACCTCTATTGTAGTGATGTTAGTTCAGGTACTTCCTCTTCTTTTGCTGATGCTATGGTTTGGGAAGAGGTGTTTAATCATAATGAACAAATGCCTCACATTCCAGAAATTTTTCTGTGTAGTTGGTCTGTCTTCAGATTTATCCAAGGAGGATTTTCAAACCTAGCTCAGTTGTATTAGTGCTTTTTTGTCAGATAATCTGTGGCAGCATGTGGTAGAATGAGAGGGCTGATGGATCTCATATGGTTCAGTGGCAGTATGTAGTGGAAATAAAGCACTGGTTCAGACTTTGTTTGTATATGGGTATCAGTCACAAGCCAGAAATAAATATGTATTGGTCAAAAGATATTTTACATTCTTTGGATCTTTTTCGGCAGCCCAATATCATGAGTAGAGATAGATTTATGCATATTTTGCAAAATATGTGAAGTATTATTCTATTCTGTGAATAATACATTTATTATAAGCTAACTTGTATACTTTTGGTCATTTCAAAAGGTATATAGTAAAAATAATACAAAATTAAAATTATATTTGTGAGAAATGAAACCCATGATAGAAAATTTCTTTATTATAGCAGTCATTGCGAGTGTCTCTTATTTCATTTTAGTTGCAAATTATTTATTTGTTGAGACCATTCAGACAACAATTTTATAATTTATTTCATGATAGAACTCCCATTTCCTTTTTCATATAATTTCGTTACTGCAGAACACAGACAGTTATTATGCAATCTCTCTACGTCTGCTTTCAATACAATATAATCTATTCATTTCTCAATTAGATAGTAATATTGACTTTTATTTGGAATAAAATATCTATCTAAATTTTAAATAATGTATTGATAATATGAATGTAATAATTGGAAACGATATAGATTATTTATGAGAAGAATAAGATAATATTTTACTTGATAACAATTGTAGACATCTAGCTCACAACTTTTTAAATTTCTTCTTTTTTCAACTCATCTATAAAAATATTTATCAAATAGATACAAAAATTTCTTTAAATTATTGAATATATATATATTTAGTATATATATATAATGTAATTATGTAATGTTGTACAAAATGAAATAACTTTCTATAGTTTTCATATAGAAATATTTCAGCCTGCTTTGACGAATTCGAATGTTTTGAAGAATATATGTGTGCGCTAATAGTTTATTTAGTAACCCAATAAATTTAAGAATTATAATACAACAGCCAATATAAATCAAGAATTTGAATTTTGTAAATTTTCACAACTCGAGATTTTACATAGCCGTTTCTAGCAAGCAACTTTTAAATCTGTACACCCAGGCACAAATGGTTAAACTGTTTGACAAGGGAACCAAAAGTGATTCCAAGAAACAAAAGTCGATTGAGAACGTTTTGAATTTTGACAATGGCACAGGCTAAACTTTCTTTCTTCAAAGAACTATGTTGTGATGTTGAACCAATGTTAGTTAAATATTAAAGGAATAAGCTAGTGCTACCCTTTATAAGGCAGGGTGGTGTGGCACCATCATGGGACAACTCCATCATTACTTTATGTTTCTAACCTTTGACATTGCATTACTTTAAACAAATAGACATGGCCCTTTAATTTTTCCCAATTTTTTTACATTTTAAAAAGTTACTCATCCAAATTTAATTTAAATATCACCTTGCTTTTCTTAATAATAAAAAGTAAAACAATATATATGTTAGTAGTATCTCTCTAAACAGTATATAAACAGTGTCCTGTGTTTTATAGACATATTTTTGCATTAAATATTAACAAGAACATCTGTACATTATATAAGTCCATTGTCAATCAATCCCTTAAGTTCTGCTGGGTGTAGGTGTTATTATAAAAGAAGGGGGTGGCCATGTCAGAATGTGGGGTGACCCCATCACCTTTTTATTATCAATATGTTTATATGATACAATTTGTAGATTGCCAAAACAGTTCTGGTATGCATTCCTTATTAGTTCAATATAAAAAAAAATATGTATGAAGTCAAGATTATTGTACTGTGTAAAACAATTAGTTAAAAAATATCACAAAATCATGGTGCCACCACACTTACCCCTTACTGAGTATATTGTAATATTTCCTAATGCTCATAAATACATCTATTGCTACATACATTTTTTTTATTTTAAATGGTTGTTTATTATTATGTCCTATTCATCCACTTCAATTGCAGTTTTTTTCAGATGCTGTGGTTAAATATTTTTATTATTATTACTTATACAAATTTCATTTTATTTATAATGTTAAGAGTGAAGCAAGTTAAAAAAAATTTATTAAACTAATAGTTTGTTACCAAAATATGAGAACAATGAATAATATTCAAAAAATACTCAAATTTCAAAAAATGACTGAAACAATTCTTGAGACTAGATTTTATGTGTTTTTCCTATTCTAATCCTGTCTCAAGATTTTTCAAAATACCACCCTAAAGAATTATAGTAATTGGCATAGTTTTGAAGGATCATATTGTGCTATCAGCAATAGATGAGTAATACAATAATTTTTAAAATGTAGCAAATTTACTATTTTTAAATTGTAATAAATTTACTTTAAGTCTTTATTATGGCTCATTGTAAAAAAGATAAAAACTTCATATATTAAGTTTAAAAGATGCTTGTTAAGATAGGCTTTTTTATTTGTGGTTAGACTTCAAAAACGTGAGTAAAATGGAATTATGCAGCCATGCCACAACATGTCAGGGCCACCCCCTCTGGGATGGTTCCATAACATGTAGATTAGTTGATTGCCAAAACATTTTTGGCATGCATTCCTTATTATTTCAATGTAAAAAAAAACAATGTATAAAACCAAATGTCTGTGGCGAATGCAACACTGTCTGCTCTCAAAAGGGATGAAAACAGAAATCCTGGAAAATTATCTGATAACAAGCTGACAAGGGCAATTTGTAACCTCTGAAAGTTGGATTTGTGACTTAAAAAGCCACGAGAAATACCAATGCTTTTCCAGCTACTATGTTTTGATTTTCAGGGTATAAAGTTGTGTAGAAGTTTAACCTGAAAAACGCACTGAAGTTCATCTTGGTGCAAATGTGCCCTCCTTGTTTTTTGCTAAAACAGTAAAGGCGCACCATTAACAAAAAAGAAAGCAAACTACTTCAATAAAAGAGTCTTATTAACAAGAAAGAAAGCATACTACTTATAACTTTTGGACATTTGAATAATTGTTTTCATTTTGCTTTCTTAATTTATACACCTCTTTATTTTATTCAGAACTTAACAATATCCTAAATTTTTTTGTGAATTATAGTCAATTTGTTTTAAAGTATTATTGTAGCATTACTTGAACACTGACTGTATATAATTTCTTTGAAATAATAAATTTATGATGATTTGATTTTTAATGTTATTAAATAGTACCTTGTCATGAATGTCCCTTATATTTATTTAGCATTATTCTGAGTTAAGGTATTTTCATAATGTTAAACTGCTTCATCTGCGCAGATATAATTATGCCAGGTCTAAAGACAATGGAGTTCAACCCTGTCACAACTCATAACAATCTGAAGAGGACGGTAATATTTCATTTTTCATTTTTTATTTGTTAATTATATTTCGTAATTTAAATCATTTTGTTTATTTCTAGATTTGTGAATCACACTCTCTGTCAACAAAACGTGTTTGTGTTGAAGTGGAACAGACTTTTTCATTGTCCAATGAGGTGAGTTTACATTAGCAAACAAAAAATTATTTCCATTATTTATGCATTACTTACTGTACAATTCTTGGGTAATATCATATTGCAGATAGATTCCAGGCCAGATGATCCGGCTGAATGGATGATGGATGTCGAGGTAAAATACAATAATGAATATATGTAGTAATTATTCTAACTACATAGAATAGCTAAATAAGGTGCCTCGGCTGGGAAGCCCAATTAAATCGGACTGTTACCAGTGTTTCATCCAGAATCGTATATGTAGTAACAATAGCAAACCAATAATGAATGAATGCACTATATATCGTCCTTATTATATTTTGTTCTAAATTCGACTTCATAATTTTATCATTGACTGCAACTTCACACTAAATATATGTATCACTCTGTCTATGCTTTTACCATAGTATGATTTACACGAATCGTATTTTATTTTTAAAGAGATTTATTAAACTCTCTTTTAAATATTTAAATTCGATTCGTTACGATAATTACAATACAGATAAAATGAACAAAAATCATATTCTAGATGTAACATTCATTTATATTGAAGACGAATGTGTTGGCTGCAATGTCCAATAATCCTACAAAATCTTTAGGCAGAGCTTCTCTGGAATTTGGTGTACCCAATTGTATTATACAATATAACATGATATGCTCCATCAAGAAAAATGGTACCCATGCAAATTACAACTCGTTCAAAAAATCGTGGAAGATGATCTAGACAGGCGAGAAGAAATGTGTAACTGGTTCATTCAGCAGTGTTGAGATAATAAATGTTTCTTAATTGCTATCTTATTTGCGTTATAACCAGTTGTTATGTAAATGGCGAGGTTAACAAGTAAAATATTCATTAAAGACAACCCAAATTGGACCTCAGCTTGTAAAAAGCAGGAGGGGACAAAAAATAATGGTCTGTTGTGGCATTTTTGACATGTTGGGACCATTCTTTTTTGGTACAACTGACGGGCGCATCTTATCTGGTCGAGGGCTCGCAGACGGAGTTAGTACCTCAACTCTGTACCCTTGGAATGTTTCCAAATTGGTTTCAGCAAGACATTCTTATTACCTTCACATTATGCAACAAGTATTCGGCAGTGACTACACGAAACATTTCCTAATTAGATTGATTGAAGAGGTCATGTGGAATGGACTCCACGCTCACCAGATCTAAACCCGTTAGATTATATTCTCTGGGGTCACCTAAAGATCTGTGTCTACAGAGTGAAGGTTCGAGACATCGATCATTTCAAAGAGAGAATTGTTGATGAGAGCTCGATTATCAAGGGCGATGTTCAAGTCCTTCGAAGAGTTCAAGCCAATTTTCTCGAAACGTTACCAGTTGTGTATATGGACAGCTGAGTATATTATGAATAAATGTACAAAAATGTTTTCTAAACGTTTAATAGTTATACTTTTACTTGTACATATATAAAATCTGTAAAATGATATTTATTTGTTTTCTTTGTGTCCAGACTTCTCGGACACCCTGAATATTCATTACTGGCAACAGTTTTTTAATCATGTGATATCCATCTTGGTATTTAATAAACGTGTGAACAATTCGCTTAATTCAGTGCTAGTTTTGTTACATCGAATGATGACTTGGTCGGATCTGGCTGTATTTTGGATGTGTAAATCAATTATAGGATGGGTTTCTTCTACTTTAAATAGTGAGCTCGGGTTTTTACTCATTAGGGGTCGACTTGTCTGGAGATGTTTTTAACCCAATTTCGGGAGACTCTGGTGCGGTGTTGGTTTCGTATTACGATATCGATTGACATAGCAACACGTTGATACATGCTTACAGTTGTGATTATTGTGTATATATGTAACTAACTGTAAACTCCCAGAAGCTTTTTTTTATTTTGGTAGCTGAGATTCGCTGAACTTTCAATTTAGAGGGTTAATATAAGTTTAGTGCAAACGTTCGTACCTAAATTATTTCAGATTGGAGTCGCAGGAATATATATTTTTTCAATAAATAGAGTAACCTTGTGCCTTGTGTTTTGTGTTTTGGATGCAGCGGTGTTTTACTTTTTATCACTTACTTTTCTATACGAATCAATTTATGTAAGAGAAATGTTGACCGATAAATGTTTAAACTCTGTTAAAGTAATAAACTTCCACTTCAGTCAGGGCAAGTTGACTTCTGTATTTCAAAGTCGGATTATTAGTATATGTAAAAAATTTATTATATGATAAAGATTAGTTGGTTTCAAGACGGAATATCGATAAATCTCATTAGAATGGACTTTATATTTCTGATAGCATGATCATAAGTTATTTTATGCATTTATTATGAAAAGATGTATCAATAAATGTGAACGAGAAGTTCGTAATATAGTTTTAATTAAGTTTTTATCTAAACTTTATTTCTGCCAGTGTTCAACATATTCATTGATAATTGAATCATTAACCCGCATCAAGTTAATTAATTACTTTTATAATTGTTTTTTATTTATCAGCAGCCCTCTGCGAACAACAATCATTCTCCGGTAACCTCGGAGAAGACAGTTCCAGCCACCTCAAATGGCTGTGGCGACCCGACTCCTGGGTAAGATGATATCGTAATTACTATCCCAGGTGTTTCTAAATAGCTTAAATATATAGGAAGTGCAGCATTTGTTTGTTTTGTGGTTATATTCCTTGAAAATAAGAACTCGTCTTCACATCCCCATCCTCAGTCGCATTCGATGTCCCAACGCTGGGCTTCTCTGGTGCTATTGTAGCTCATCACCAGGCGCCGACTCTACCACTTGTCAATACTACAGTTCAGACATCTATTGAGTGTCCTCTATTTTAAAACACCCAACCACCGTACTTCTCGGCAGCTGATTGGAATGTCACTAAACCATTATCTAATGAACTATTTATTTGTTTTACTGCTCTTAATTTGTCTATTATAATTGTACGTTACCAGCTATCATTCTTACACAGTTTTAAACGGTATTTTATTCGGATTTGCTGAGTATTAATGCATTCTACCCGTGACGTTTCGATGTTATTTGTCTTCTGATAGAAGACTTTCATTGTATTTTAGATCTTCGTGTTTTTGTTCAGATCTGAACTAAAAGTTTTTTAATTATATATTATATAATCTCGTATTATAAGCATTGCTACTTATAGTAGCACATAATCTTTTCAAAATAGCACATTAATAGTTTGATAGTTTATGTTATTTATCAAGCTATATATTCTTATATATCATATTTTGACTGTTTTATAAACCGTTTCTTTATATACATATTTTGCTTGTTAGTAGTCGCATTTAACAATTTGTACATTAATATGCTTCTTAACCCACCGACAAGCGTGCGTAAATATTTCGTATTTTTGTTGTATTTGAAGAGAATATCAAAAATGTTTTTTTTTCTGTTTTGTCTCTAATCGTGCTGAATTTTCAGGTTTTTTCTAAATACAGTTCATTTATGTTAATGAATAATTATTGACTTTTTTTCTATTTCGCTTTTCAAAGAAGTATTTTAAACGGCGGAGTGTTACAGTGAGTAATCTGTGTAATATAAAATATTCGGCCGTCTTAAATTATATCGTTTCGAATTAATTAAATACAGTTTAATATACATAGATGTCTAGCAGCTTGTAATTATAATTCAGTGGGAATAATATAGGATTTTAATATATTTAATCATCTAGCTACAGTATTGATCTAAATTATATATATTTTTCAAATGCATTAATTTATAGAAATTGGATTTAAATAAAATCCTTACCTACACTTACTCAGTTTTTAAAGGAAATACATCTCATCTGATCAACAATTTGTTATTTTCTATAAAATATATATTTAAATCGTTAACATTGCTGTTTTATTGTTAGGTATGTATTAAAAAATAAAATATGGATTATTATAATCATATTTTATTTTTTAATTATTTATAACTAATTAACACTATAGGTATGTCTTCTCTGACTAAACCGAATAATTAAGATATATAAGATAAGTCGAAATAGTATTATTATTAGAGTATAAAAGAGTTATGTATACAATTTCATTAAATTCGTTATCAATATTTAGAATATTAATTTTAATCAAAACTGCAATGACACAAAATAATTTACTAATTACTTCTTAATAATAAAATAATTATAATAAAAAACTTCCATCTTATATCCTGCATATAATTTAAATATTACCTACCATTATTAATATTGATAACAATTCGATATGAACATATTAAAATAATTTTTGTTCCAAATAAAAGTTAAATTATGAGCTTTAAGTATATATACTTATTGAAATAATATTTTTTATATATACTATAGTGAGTATAATTCCTAATAAAATCTTCGATATAGTATAAATAAAAGTAACTAGCATTTTCGAATTTCTTCTAAATCAGTACCTACGCCATATTATTATAATCAACATATTTTATGATACTTCTTTTGTATACCTAGGTACTGTGTATATTTCTTTTATACCAACAATTATTAATATTATGGATAGCCAATTTGGAACATAGAAAATTAACTTTTGAGGATAATTTTTAATAGATAATTTAATTTATAGTATAATAAAATATCAATATTATTAATACATAAAACATCGAAAAATACAATTTATTATCATACTTTTAATCCTTGAAATTATGTTTTTGATTTCTTTCTTGTAATTTCGTCTATCCTGACAACTAGCCATGATATCGTATAAACAAGAATAGAATTGAACCAGAAAGAAATTATCTTATTAATTTAAAAAAATACAACAAGTTAAAATATGATATCGCAATATATTTCAAATAACACACACAATCTTTATAATTTCCGTATAGTATACTCCTCCACCAAGCATTCTAGTGTTTCTATATTAACAGTGTATGTTTCTTTTATTTAAATAATATTATGCAATTGAATTTTTGATAGAAATATCAATTAAATATATTTTAATTATCTGACATGAAAAAAATTTCAATAATTAATGTAACGAGTATATAAAAATATTATACTGTAATAAAATTTTTTATACAGATATTTTATTGTTGAATTGTTTAACAGTTTAACTAAAAAAGTAAATATAGATTTAAGAAATACAGTTTTAAGTGTATTAATAGTTAAAATGGAAATTCACTGTATATTTTTTATTATTTAAGTCAAAAGAATATATAATATAACTATTGTAAACAACTCGTAACGGTGAAAAATATTGGTAGTATTCGTTAAAATCTCTATTTTCAATAAACATTATCATGGCACAAATGAAATACAAGTATGAGGTATATACAGGCATTTCAAAAATATATTGGTAACAAAACGATAGCAATCATATATTAAGCTAAATTTCAAAATGTTCAAATTCAATACAGTAAAATATAGTATTGAAAAGGATCCACGTGTTCGTTACGATCGAATTGATGATTAATTATATCATATACGACCTAGTCATAATAATTCAATTAATATGTGACACTATTTATATGATCTAATATTTATAGTACAATTTATTTATAATTTTATTCTTAATGATCTACTGAAATTTGGGAGTAATATAACATATTTACTGATATTATATGGAATTAGTTTTCAGGCTCTTTTTGTAAATTCAAAAATAATAATATCATTTAACAAAAAAAATATTTTGAAATATAAACAATACAATTAGACTATCATTGTTGATGACAATTTAAATGTAATTAGTATATAATATATAACACAATATAATTAAATCGATATATGAATTTCTTTGTTAAATAACATGAATTGAACTATAAACAGTCACAGATTCTCAGTCAACTTTGTGAAAATTAGGAAGATTGTCCAATCATCCTCTTTTAAAGGAGTAATTAATTAACTGTAGCCTTTTTCCATTCAGTAAACTTGAGGACAATCACAGCTTTACCAGTAACCGCTGGCAAACTAGAGGTCAACCGAATGTTAATTAACAGAAAAGTCAAATTTGAATGATATTATCTCACCTTATAGTACCGATTGGGAACATTTTTAAATTAATATTAAATAAATAATATCTTTCTATGAAAAATGTAATTTTATTGCGATTTTTGTTATTTTATTAATAAAAAATAAATGATAAAATGATTAGGACCTAATCCGACGCTTGATAATTAAATTTAGAAGTAAGTACCTTTGAAATTAACTGTTTAATGTAGAAATAGTTGAACTTAGTATAGGTACAATAATCAATACAAGTATAGTGCATGCGCTATCACGAAATAAAATCTGTGTACATTAGCCAAACAAATGATATTATATATCAGTGCAAATAAATTAGCGCTTAACAAAGAGGTCATAGGAACACAAATTCAAAGTGTGTGATGTGACCCTATTTTATTAATAGTCTAAAAATAGACTTCGTTAGTTTGGCGTATGTTACACATTCTAATAAATAAAAACTGTCATCAAAGAGTACATCAACTCTCTAACATTAAGTAACGTAAAGATTTGCTTACAATAAAAGCTGAAAGTAGTAAAAAAAATGAAGAAATGTACACATCACATATTCTGAATGCATTGAATTTTTTTTTAAATTAATAATTATTACAAGTATATGTTATAAAAGAGTTTAATATGGCTTAACAATCTTGAATTTTGCTTAATTGATGTCACATGTTAAGTGATATATGAAATATTTAATCTTGTCGTAAACGAGCTAATCTCTGTGTGAGTTCGTCCTGCTCTTGTGAAACAGAGGTACTACCACCAGCAACGGCAGTTTGTCCACCCTCGGGAAGTTGCATGTTGAGCTCGAGACCTGCTTCATCCGCAACTTCGTGCATCAGATTGTCAACCTCCCCTTGCGGAGTTGTCAGAGTTGCAGTGTTACACATAGTTCCCTCCATGACCTGAATAAAACAAAGTTTGAAATTCCGTTAAAAAAGGTTAGCTTTCATAAGTTAAAAAACTAATAATTACATTTATACACCAAATAAAAAAGTTAATCAAAATAATGAAAATATAAAACTTAGAAAGCAAAAATACGTATAGAAAAATTCTTCAATACATATTGTTACAATGTAAAATTAAGAGAAAGTTCATTACATCATTCATATATAAAATAGAATATAAATATAGCAGAGACATTGATTTACAAGTAAATAATTTTTTCTTTATATTTCATATAAAAATGCAACAAAAAAAATGTATTAATTAAAAAATGTTAAATGATACAATAAATACATAAATTTCTTACATACACACCAAAATATATTTATAATAAAAGATGGTTACTTAAAATCATAAACATTACATTAAAACTACATCTAGATCTGCAATCTAAAAAAATTAAAAATTGATCAATCACATTGAAGTAATATGCCTATAATTTCAAATTAACTAATGAAATGGATTTTTTGCCTAACACGCTGGCAAAGAATTTTAAATGAATACATTTTTGATTGCAAACCTAGTTAAAATATAGATATATAATGTCCATGCTTAAAATATTCAATTTATATAACAATATATAGTAAATGATGATTTATCAATTACCTATACATTTTTTATTAAATCATAATTATAAGTAGTTGTCAAAAGTTGAAAAATATAATACATAGTTTTCAAATATTTGTAAAGATAGAAGAGGCCAAGAAAAGAATGAACATGTCCAAAATCATGTTTCTACTTTTTAAAACCAACTAAAATTTTGCCTTTAAAGTTTAACATCAAGATTTAATAGAGAATATGCAGAAAATGTTTAGAAAATACATACACTCAAGAAAATATAACTATACATTTTTTATAGATTCATTGTAACAAAATAGTTTTTTATGTGCATATATGCTGAAAAGTTTACCTTCCAATGGATGGTCATTGAATTACTTTTCAAATACTGTTCACTACTTTTTAGAAAACTATAGTAAACTAATAACTTAGATTAACTTTAAATAATATATTAGTTGCTAAAATAACAATTAACTGATTGGGTGAAATGCAATGTATTAATGATGACCACTGATAGCAAAAATGTCTTTATAACATATAAGTAAGAACAAATGATAATGAATACAAATAAAACAGTACTGAATATATGAACAATGTTAAAAAATTAAGTAGAAGTAAATAGGAAGGTGTCCAGCAATTGACTTGGATACCACTAGTATTTTATAGAAGTCTAAATAAATATGTTATGTATGATATAACCAAAATAAATCACATGATGCTACACAAACCAAATATGAAAGATATAGGAAAATATATAATATTAGAGAAATGTGCAATGATTATGTAATAGATTATGATAGGAATTTCTCTAGTACTTTGAAAAATATAATATAGACAATTGCTTTGCTCTCTCATTTAAAACATTGTAAAAATAATTACTATATATTGTGTCAAATTTTATGATCATAAATGCCCCCAATAGAATGGGTCAAATATTATTTTGGTTTCCTTGACTAAACTATGTCTGATGGATAGATTATACAACTTTTTGAATAGCTGATGAGTATACCATGCAGCAGCTAGTATCTAATTGTAACAATTTATAACAACATGTTTGTATTTTTTCTTCTTAAATCCATTTTCTACTCAAATTTTTATGAATACTCATATATAAAAAAAATTTACAATGTACTCATTTACTTTTGAGATTTCCCAATTTTTAAAAATTACTATATTGATAGAAGACATGTATGAAATTAATTATTATTTTTAATACAGATTCAGTTACAGATACAGAATTTTTGGATTGGGAGGGTGCCTTGTAATTTGGCTGCTTCCTATGGGGTTAAGTTTTATTTTTCTATTAAAATATGTTAAGTTTTTTTTTGTTTTCATTTATATTATTGAGACACATGTATGTAAAAGTGTGTTTTACATGTACTATTAATAGTACAGAATACGTGTTTAAATGTTAATGAGTAATGCATGGAACTAATATGTATGCATAGATTAGTTTACTAGTTGATTATGCATGATCTATTGATGAATGTACAAAAATAATTAACAAGCTATACCAGTTAGAAATTTAAAAGATTCAAATAATCCATGTGTCTGGAATTGACCATTTGCAGCTAGATTGAACAAACCAGAGTAGAATATTAGGCAAACATCAAGAGGCAAAGAGTGTAGACTGAAAAAACATAGCATGATAACCATCCATGTGAAATTAAACACTTAAGAATAGTGAACTTAATCCTAATCCAATGAAACACTTCTCTACATTCCATATTCTTTAAGATCTACAGACTACCAGGCCTGTGACAGCACTTTTTAAAAAATATAAGAAGTTGGGATAAAGAAATATCCTTGAAAAAATCATTCAAATTTATTGAAAATAGGAGAAACTGAAATGATGAAATGAAGCTTTGCTCCAAACATTGGATCCATCAAATCTTGTTTTTAAATGACAAATTTGTAGCTAGTTTTGAATATAAGCCTTGGAAATTCAGTACAGAGATTCTATTATTGTCAAATTTCACACATACCCACTGACTGAATATTTACATATATAAAATTTTCACAATTAGATAAATTAAATATTGCTAAAATTCGAATAATAACACATAATGCTCAAAATCTTGGAAATAATGCTCAGCATTATATAACCCTGGGTGTACCACCACTGATATAGTAGCTTCACAAGCCTCCAGGACTACCTATAACCACTAATCACCAAATGGGATGGAATAGTGCTCAAATGAGCCATAAAAACATTTACTAGCATTGTTGACAAATATTCTCATAAATATTCCCACAATGCTCTATTTTTTCATCATTATTTTCTAATTTCATATTTTGATTCTTTTATAATTGAATAAAAATTCATTAGAATAGAAACACAAATGGTCAACAGATGTTCAACAACAACTTTTTACTTTGAATTAGCAAAATAGATCATTACAATTCCTAAAACTCTTTTATATGTTTTGGAGGTGCTTTCATCAATGTAAAAATAAAATGATTTCTTCCTTAGATTACTAAATTGTTTTGTGCACTAAAAATATATCATTTTGTAACAAGACTAAATTATGACTGAAGGCAACTTTGGATCCTTACTAAGCTCAAAATATATTCAAAAAATCATTGTCTGATTATTAGCCACAGCATTACGTCACAAATTGGAAGACTTGTAATTGATCCCTCTATTGAAATTAAAATTATAAAAAGGTTTAAATATTCAAATTTGATTATAACAAAAGATTACGTCAAACAAGATTTCTACTATTTTTTGTTTATAATATACATGATGAGAAATCATTAAAAGTATGGGTATGTGTTTTTATGCATATTTTTGCTTATTAGATCCAAAAATCTGGATAAATCCAGAAAATTTCAAGGCCTGCATATTTATTTTGTAAAGACAAGACAGAAAACTTGTAACCTGTCCTTGCTGAACTTCAAGGTTATACTGATCATGTTTAATAGGATGTAGATTGACCTGCAAGATCTGTACAAAATATGTACAATGATTTGTATATTAGAAAAATTGAAGAGTAGGGCCTGTTTGTCGAAAGGTTCCAAACCTTAGTATTAAGATAACTTTCTGTAGAGGCTTCACGACAAAATAACTTTATATATAGAGGCTTCATAAATAAAGGGGACCTTATAGAGAGGAGGTTTCATAATAAAAGGGACCCTCAATAAGTAGATAAATAGTAGAAAGAGGCTTCATAACTGAAGGGGCCATTGTAGAAAGATAACTTTATAGAGAGCATTCGTAAATAAAGAGTCCTTTATAATTAAAGGGGCCATTGTAGGTAGATAACTTCATAGAGAGAGACTTCATAACTAAAAGGGCCATAATAGTGAAATAATATCATAGTCAAAGTTATAACTTTTAACAAATATTTACTGTATCAAAATGAAGAATTTGATTTAAAAATAATACTATGAATAAAAATGGACAAATAAAAAACAAAACTGTAAACATAACCTTAAATTAAATGTACATAAATTGCATTATTTACATAAAATATATAGTTTTTGGTCACCCTTCTCCTCTCTCCACATATTTTTCATTGGATGTCTTTCTCAGGAAGTCACTTTCAAGCCAGGCTGCATTCTATGTAGCTAAACAAGGATATATCTGGCCTACATTATACACACAAAACTATCTTTCAATAGTGTAATTGGAGTAATATTGATAAATATAGAGTAAAATTATCATGGACTGCAGGCTGGCTCCAGATTTAAAAAAACTGGAAATCTGAAATATTTCTAAGCAAAATATATCGAAAGGATGCCACTAGTGCATACCTATTGAGCAAAGTAGGGTAGGGCATTATGGACATTGTATCCATGCAAGATCCAGCACTGCAATTTACAAGTTCAATATTCTTTAAAATATATAATTATTGCAATTGAAGCCAGAATAACTTCAATTTATCAGGTTAACAAAATAAGAATATTTTATTATTTTAAAATAAAATATAATAAAATTAAGGCTATAGTTAATTTATGATTATATCAAATCCAAGAAAAAGTACTTACATTTATTTTTAATAAAGCAATCATTGAATTTTATAAAAATATTAGATCAAAAAGTTAAAATTTTACCTGAGATTGTACATCTAAATTTTCAAATTCTCTTTCAAATTTTTCCATAAGTTGAGAAACTTTTTCCAAATTCATTCCTTTCATAGCTAATTCCATAGCTTTTACTACACCAGACATCGAAGATGTAACTTGTTTCATGGTAACAGCTGTTTGAACTCGAGCTGACACGGCATCAATTCTAGAACTCATTCTTCTATAGTTCAAAGCTTGATTCTTTTGTCTGATTGCATTTTCAGCATGAATTCTAGCTCCTTCCATATTACCTTTTTGAATAGCTTTCTTCAATTTCAATTTTTCTTCTCTATCCGATTTTTCACATTTCTTTGCATTGCGCTCTAAATCTTTGGCTGCAAATTTTAAGTTGAATAAATGTTTTTCCATTGAAGACATCTTTATAAAATTTAATTAGCAACCTACTGAAATATCCGCGTAAAACTTCCCAGTCTAAAAATGTGCGCTTTACAATGGGGAATAAGCACATAAAACAAATTTAATTTTAAATTAAATTATTTTTTTATTAATTTTAAATTATGCTTTATTCCTTATTAATAGTATATTGAGCAATTCCGACAATTAGATATAAAATAAATGTACAAAATTTATGAAAAATATTCATATGATTAATAGAAAGAGCTATACACCACTTTCAACAATAAAATTATTTTTTTAAATAATCAATTTTGTTTTTAAAACTTACAACTTTATTGTAAAATAATAAATTTGTGGGAAAACAAAAGGCGGAAGAGCCCGCGGAGAGCAGTAGGTGCACATAACCTTCAGCATTATTCTATTTTTATACTCAATAGAGAATATTAAACTTATTTATCTACATTTATGTACATTTATTGTATATTATATTACGTTATACAGTCACTTATCTTATTGTATATTATCTATTTCAGCTGACTGTGGTTATTGTTAATAAAGAACCTTAACCAACAGAATTCCCTTCTCATTTATTACCATAGAACAAATTTATCAACATCCGAGAATTTGTCATCATGCTAATTGTCGCCTGCCCAATAGTTGGTTGCATTACAACTGAAGATTTAGATGCGGTTATTGTTGCTGCATTATACTCAATGCCTACACACTGTCACACACACATGCTCCCACTCCTTCAAGACTAGAAAAAATCCCACTCCCACTATATCATCTGCAGGAACTAGTGAAGATTGAACATATTTCACCACAAGATGGCAAGAATATACAATCAAGGGTCAAGATCAAGTTACACCACTCTTGGAATGTTGCAATGAACAATTACGAAAAGACATCACTCGTAATGCAGGTGGCTCTCTAAGTAATAAACCCATTTAAGATGTCCTAACAGCAATCAAGCTGCTTCCTATACGGAAAGAAAATGCCATGGTAGCCAGAGATTCCCTTCATAGCATACGACATGATCGGGATAAAGCTCGGTTGATGATCGGATGAAGCTCGGATGATGAACGGTAAACAAGCTCCCCTACAAATTCGAATGAAGTCTTGCCCAGCCTTTGGGCACATTTGAAAACATTGCAATAAAGACCATCACTTTGAATCAGTATGCCGAAAAATTGCAGCAAATGAATAAATCATCCATTACACAGCACAACTCTGAGTATGCTATACTTGATAGATTATGTACAATTTTTGATATGCAACATATCACCACCAACTATATGCTGGTATCATTGTCCTGGATCACCATATTTACGACCAACTCTGATCTGGAACTTGGATCAACAAGAAATCCAAACCTCAACCAATTGTCCAATTAACTGTACAGGTAATCCCAGAAGACGTCCTAACTTTTGGCTTCAACTTAAATAAAAAGTCAAAACCAATTTCAACTAATATTCAAAAGCATATGGAAATACAATAATAAGATATATGTGTTAAGTTTATGTTTTAATATAAAGCAATAATTTATATATGTTCATAATTATATAAAACAAAACTTTCTAAAACCTAATTAAACCTTTTATTTTTATAAGAAATAGTAAATGTAAGAAATGTAAAGTAACCAAATATTGTATAAATACTCTTATTCTCTAATATAATATGAAAGAAAAAAAAACTCGGCGGTCCAAACCAACCCTGTATTTCGTTCCTTCTATGTGGAGGGTGCCAGCTGCCGGACTATAACTTCCATGCTGACTTTTATTAGATGGAATTCTTTCTAGGTAGATAATCTAGGTAGGTATGTGTCTTGCAACTATTTCTGTACAATTATGTTTTGATAAAGCTGTAAAGCGAAACGTCAACATATAAAACAACATAATTTTTATCTCAGGAAATGACCTCTTCTTTTCGTCTATATACATTATACAACCGCAGATACGTGGAGCACTAAACATTTTATTATTATATAGTTTAATTTCAATGGTTTTAATTAAATCCATAATAAAATCAAATAAATGAATTAATTAACTAAATATAGTGTTTTTTATAGTATCATTATAGTGTTATAGTATTCTTAATTGCCAATCGGCATATTTATAATATGTGTTACTTATGTGTCTATTTATGTATGCTTGCTGTGTTAATATTCTTAGTCATCCATGTACGTGTTATGGACGTATACGTACATATGATGTAGGATATTGCCTCTATATGTACAGCACACAACATCATTATAGTGAAGCACGAAATCCAATTGGTCAATGTGTAAAACTGTATACTGTGCTAGAATACATGCATGGCATATGAAAATATTACAGTCAAGCAAAATTAGTCAATAACACAAATACTGTATATAAAAGGATCTTGAAACTAAATAATAACAGAAATAATAATTATTTTTTGAATCATACAAGGATGCAAAACCCTTTTACGTGGAAAGTTTTAGGATTTATTGTGTTAATTTTATTTGGTATCTGCATAATAGGATACAATTTATTCAGAGAAAGTAAATCCCTCACATTCCGTGAATTTCAAAGAAAACTTTTCAGTCAAGTACCTCTTCACAATTTTAGCAATTGTTCGGAGATTGCGAAACTTAATGACATGACTCCCAAACAAATCGCCTTAAGTAATCGCAACAAGCCTTTGAAACCTCCACCATATGCGGATACGAAGTACCTCAAAGACTGCGATGTCCATACCAATAGGAATGAGTTGTATTCGTTGCTAAAATGGTGGATAGAATTTGCGGCTAAACATGACATTGTTTGGTGGATGCGTGATGGAAGTTTAATTGGTACTGTAAGGTAGGTTTAAATAAAATAGAGAAGGCTCGGGAAATTGTTACGATATACCTACCATAACAACTATAAAATTACAACAAACAATTAATCATAGAAATTATAAATCTACGCTATGTTGTAGCTTTAGAGTAATCTCTATGGATTTAATATATATAATTTGTGTGTAATCATGGCAATGTATTGTACTTGATCGTTTTATTACAGATTTAATAAAATATGCTATTACCTATATATACAATAATAAATTGATAGACGTTTTATTACGATTCTACATAATAAAACAAACGAAGGGAGTTCTCTTGATTATGTTGTGGGCAATTATTGAATTTTATTTAATTATGTAATAATTATAAATAAATAAAATAATTTTGTTTAATTATCAACTTCTTTATTAAATAAATTTCCGCCATTACGTCGTGTTCACTTAAAGTTTTATTATAGTAGAAGAGAGTTCCATTATAAATCGTAATATTATGATATCTATCATTTTATTAATTTATAATGAAATATATGCCTCTCATCCATAGATATAAAAATAATGACTATTTAAATATTGATATATTGATATTTTTAACAGATTTTATAATATAGCCATACAAGCTACAAGCTACAAGTTCAATATGACATTTATATATGGATTATTGAGCGCGTAGCTTATTCGAATTTGAATTTAAGGTTGAATTTGACTGTAGCGTTCTACATTGAAATTTATTGTTGTATGCTTTTAAATGTAATTGATTATTTAAATAGTGTTATTATTGGATACATTCTTACATATCACTTGATGTAGATTTGAAATATGCAGTAGTAATATTCGATAATAGTCATAGACAAACAAATAATTTGTCTATGATAAAGGAGAAAAATAAAAGTCCGATAATTATAATTCAATATAATTCAATATAAATATATTTCGGATAAATTCCGTGAACGCCATAAAATTAATAAAAGCAATTTTTGACTCATGGATTTATATAGGAATAAAATATTTAAAATTTAAAATTCAAACAATATGATTATTTATCATATATGTCGATAAATTTATAAAATATGTCTATGATAATAACATATTTTAATAAATCCTTAATAAAACGATCAAGTAAAATGCATTGCCATGACGACATACAAATTATATATTAAATCAAAGAATGCCATGATATCAATATTCAAAAGTTTGAAATGCTTATCACTACAGAAATATTATAATAGAAATTTAACACTAACAATGAGAGGCATATTTTATTTTTAAATTTGTTAAAAATGTCAATATAGGTATCAATATTTAAATGAACATTTTTTATCTATGGATAAGAGGCATTTATTAAATTATAAATTTAAAAATTGTAAACCATCAAGTAAAATACGTTGCCATGACGACATACAAATTTTATATTAAATTGAAGAATGCCATGATAATGATTATTCAAAAGTTAAATTAATATGATTATTTCACTACAGAAAAGAAATTCAACACTAACAATAAAAGGAATATTTTATTATAGATTTAATAAAATATGTTATGATAAAATCTGTTAAAATTTCAATATATCAATATTTAGAAAAACAACAATTTCATCATTCATATATGGGAGTCAGAGTCATTTGTTACATTATAAATTAATAAAATGATAGACATCATATTTTGAATATTATATTACTAGTGGGGTCTTTTTTCTTCTTTTATTGTGACATTCTTTTAACCTTAATAACATTGCGCATTTTTGGTGAAAAAATCATTGAAATTGGTCGAAAACTAACAAACTAATAACTGAAAACAAATTACTAAAAGCTAATAAAAAATAACTAACTATAACTATAAGGAATATCACACAACAAACAATAAACTTCATACAACAAATAAAACTTTATACAACTAACATCAAACAGCAAACATTAAACTTCATACAAAAAATATTAAACTTTATACAACTAACATCAAACAGCAAACATTAAACTTCATACAACAAATATTAAACTTTATACAACTAACATCAAACAGCAAACATTAAACTTCATACAACGAACTTGAAACAAAAAACATCATACAACAAACATAAAAACAAAACTTCATGAAACAGAAACTATAGACTAAACACTAAAACCTAAAAAATAAAAACCAAAATCCATTACTTAAATCCATTATTAAAGCCATTACTCTATAAATACTTCAATTCTTGTTTATAAAGTAACCTCTATGATTGAAATAAAATCTTTCTTTTTGAATTTTTTTTATTTCATTGATTTTTGTTTATACAATTTCTTTAATTTTAGATTATTGTTATTTAATTTTATTTCCTTATTATTTATCCAATTTTTATTTTTGATTGGTTTGAAATATTTTTATTTAAAATGTTTGTTTATTTATTTTAAGTAATTATAATTACCTACATATAATGATTACTGGAATTTTCAAAAATAAAATAAATTAACAATTAAAAAATCAATATCATCCTAAAAAACTTCTTTCGTTTATATTTTATCATTACTAAATTATTTACAGTATATGTTGTAGGTTAAACAATTTACGATTATGATCAGTATATCTCATATACGCAATTATTGCAACCGCTCTGATCTGACTACATAATATCAATATCATTTTCAATGTTGAAATAAACTAAAATTTGAAGCATAAAATCGATTTCAATCATACGTTCAATTATTTTTATATACATATGTCTTATTAAACGATAGGTAGTTTAATTTTTGTTTTATGTTTACTTTTGAGCTTAATTTACAAATTCAACGTTGGTTTTATTACAAATTTGCCGGCACGTGGTGTTCGCCATGTGTGTTTGTTGATATTTAACGAGTTGGTAAAACTATCCTAAAAAAGGTAAATTGTTTTTTCTAGGCAGACTATTTACATATTCATTCGCTCTCTCCATAAATTATTTATTTGTAAGTGACACATGTGCTCTTATTTAGGTATAATTATAGGTCACCATGTTTTTCGACAATTAAAAAGTTCTTGTCAGTATAATTTATTACTCCATATACGCGCTGTATGAATTAATCTTCATTCCTCCAAATTTATTCACCTCAGTCGTTACCTCGGCAAATGTATATTATAGGTATATTGTTTTTGCAACATAGTATCTGCACCACTTTAGCTGTAACAGGATGCTTCTAAATATTCAAATTTGATTATAACAAAAGATTACGTCAAACAAGATTTCTACTATTTTTTGTTTATAATATACATGATGAGAAATCATTAAAAGTATCCTGTTATATTAATAAAATTTAATAACAATTTTGTCTAAAATTAATTTCTAGAGAAAAAACAGGGATAGCTCATTAACCCCCCATAACTTACCTTAGACACTTGTAAGCATAAAGTAATAATATTGAGTAGTATTATTACTGGTTGCTTGTAAGTATATATATACCTACTTTTCAAACAAAACATAGTTCAGGTTTAGAAAATAAGTCTTGCAGAATGTGCTAAGCTAATAGTTTATTTTATTTCTCTGGTAGTCAGTCGATAACCGGAATATTATCCCAACTAATTTTGATGGAAAACCTTTCTTCATAATATGAATAAATGTAAGAAAAACAAGTTTTAATAGAATGACTAATTACACAATTTAACTGTAAAAAGCAGTATAAATTCAAAACCAAAAGATTAGTATGTGCTAAGTGAGGTCATCTATGAATTCTATGGGTGTTATTTACGGACTTTAAATATATATATATATAAAACACAACAAACATATTTAGAAACTATAAAAAGAAACAAACGATTCGTCTCGTATAGTGAAATATTTATTTCAAGTTGGATACAATTTTGTTATTTATCTGTATGCTCGTAAATAAAAAGCGAATTTCTTTTTATTATTTTTTAAAAATTATTTGAACTAAATATTAAAATCAATTTTCAAATTGTTCACATTTTGATGAAATTATCAATTTAAATCGTTTCTATATATTATAACCGCGTATGTATAATATATAACCAAAATCTTGTTGGATGCCTAAATATTATAAGTATTGGATTATAGAAATGAAATGAAATATGTTATTAAATGAAAATTGATTTCGGATTACATTTTAAAAGAATAAACAAGAATAAAATATATTAGTTATTGCATCTTCCTATATTATGACTTCTATTACAGAAAAGTATTATATTACGAACAAAGGCAGTTTCATTATGCAAAAGTCAAAAAATTTGTATACGAGACATAATAAACATATTTTATATTAAAAAATTAATTGTATTTTCTGATCAATTTTAAAGCGTCGAAATCGGTTATTATATTTATTTCATCATTACATATAATGAAATTTGACAAACTATTGTAGTCATAAAAATAGCAAGAAATTCATGAAATTTAGATATGAATTGATTACCTATACTATATTATAAAACAATTAATATATATTAATTAATTATTGAATAACTATAGTTGTA
Source organism: Vannuccia rotundouncinata (assembly GCA_034780395.1). Taxonomy (NCBI): domain Eukaryota; kingdom Metazoa; phylum Platyhelminthes; order Proseriata; family Coelogynoporidae; genus Vannuccia; species Vannuccia rotundouncinata. The sequence continues at coordinate 50,048 of JAUZNC010000563.1, read as the reverse complement.
ATAATTATATGTCTCTACTTTACACTCTATATAATTTCGTCTAATTGTAATCTCAGACACGGAGATATGGTCCCTTGGGATACAGATATGGACATCACTCTGATGTCTCAGTTTGAGCCGTTGATTCGAAAAATGAGTACTCCTCGTGGCAAACTTAAGAGTTCCCAAGTGAACATTGTCTGCCGGCCCGGGGCCCACTGTCCCTATAACGGGGATCGTCTCGATTGTCTAGGACGCAAGGTGAAGGTGCAGATGGACGGCTGCGCCTTTTGTGGACCGTTGGCGAGGGTTTTCCATACTGGAGGCATCCGTATTGACCTCTACATTGGTGGGGTTGAGTTCGGTAGGGGAAATCTGATGTTGTACGACGAATCTAGAACAGAATATACAAACGAGAAAAGTTTATTTCCACTTGAGTGGATCTTCCCACTGAAGAATTGCACCATAATGGGTTTAAATGTGCTCTGTCCGCATGATTATGACCTTTACCTGCGTGGTTACTATGGCAATTATAAGGCAAAATACGAGTGTATAAATAAAACTTGGGTACCAATTAAACCTGCGTCAATCTCCTATACATATAAAAAGAAAGGTTAACATTTTAATAGATTATATATGTAGGTACTGATTATTATATGATAAGAAAAGTTTCATTAATTAATATTTAAAAATAATAATAATTCAATATAACGATGCTTGAAACTATACAAAAATCATAATTATATTAATTCATAAATAATGTTGAACTGATAATTTTAATAATTATTGATTTTGTAAATAAATATCAGTTATTTGACGAGAAATGTTTTGAATACACTAGATGCCTCAATGTTTATATAATAAATTGTGCAAAGTTTCATATCAAATATTTACTATTAAAATACACATTTTACGTTTTATAAATTACATTACATCTGTAAATAATTTTATATATTAAAAATATTTTTTATTCCTGTTTACGAAATTTTACACTATATTACAGATTAGATTGATGTAAATAGTTTGTCTATATGGGAAAACATACAGAAAGTAGTTTTAACAAATATATCTGTGGTTGTGGATTATATTTATAATTTAATGGTTGCATTACATTCTTTCAAAAGAAAAAAATGTCATTTTTAAAAATTAATTTATTGTTTTACATATTTTAATTATTTTAATTATTTTATTGTATTGTATTCTTATCTACTTGATTTGTTCACATAAATGTTAATTTTATTATGTTTTACCATTATATAAATTAATATTATATATTTATTTATATTATTCTGATTTGTTTTTTATGAACGTTTGTTTATATGGTTATTGCATTATTTTTTCTTTATTTCGAATTAATTATTTCGTTTATAACAAGTTTTAAACACGATAACTATATGCATTCAGATAAATTAAATTAAGAAACTGTATAAAACAAAATTAATATAAAAATGATTACACGTTTTCTAAAATGTTATCTGAAAATAAAAAACCTTTCTGTAATATTTATTATTAAAAAAAATATATAATTAATATTAACAAAAAATATATAAATTTTAAAAGTCGTTTTATGTGGATATTTTAAACTTTATTAATTTTTATTATAAAAATAAAATTAAAATTTTAGTAAAAATAAAATGTTTGAAAAAATATAAATTAAAGTACGACATGTATAATAAAAATTTTAAAATCCTTCTCTGTAATAAAATTAACCGCTAATAATAATTACAATCCAAACACAATTATATTTTAATTTCTATTGTATTGTAGTTTAAAGTATTCCCTGATTCCAAGATTGTTTTTAATTAAAGTTACTGTATAATTTTTTTTTCAAATTTATATTATAACTTGAAACTTGATAGATCATATGCATAATATACTAAGGACGTTGTTAACGAATTATTTAATTGATTCGTTTTACGAAAGATTTAAAGAAAATGATAAGAGGTAATATGCTGATATATGATATGCTGTATTGCAATCCCCACACAGTTATAGTAAATTGTCATTCCCTTAATTTATTATTTATTTTGTTTGAATATAAATGTTTATTGTACCTTTTTAATAATAATTTTTAGAATTATCATTGTATACAAAGTGGATAATTTCTAAATTTTTAATTAAAACATTCGCTCTTGGATAGCTTTAATAAATAAAACATTGTTTCAACACATAAAGGTATTGCTCAAAAAGTATAATATACAAACTATATAAATATGAAATTATGCCAAAACTGTCGGATATGAAAATCTCAATAAGTATCTCCTTCTTTAAAGAACTCTAATGAACTTTAAATAAAAAAATTAAAAAAATATTTTGACTAAATTATTGGCTATATATAGTGCACAACTTTTATTGTAAAATAGCCATGCTATCATTACTTGTGATAACAAAAATCAATCTTAAAAATTATTAGTTTGAATACTTATAGAACCAATTCGTATTTTATAATAGAGCACTATGAGAGGTTGCTATAATATGGATCATTGCTTTAATATGGATAAAGATAAGTTATTGTGAGTTGTCCGCATTTACCAAATAAACAGTGCTGTAATTCATCTTTTTAGTCAATAATGTCAATGCTAAAGGCAATAAATTAAAGAAAGATATTTAAGACAACACTCTAAAGCCGAAGGATTTAGAGTGTAAAATATCTAATTTTAATGTATTACAATCCTAGTCATTACACTTAACTACAACTGCTACACTTAAAGTATATAATATATAATGTCTATGGTTACAGTAAAGCATTATGGATTGTAAATCGATGGCCAAAATGATAAAAAGGAAGTTTATCACATTAATTTTAGTTTTTAATTATTTAGTTTTATTTTTAATCACATTAATAAAAGGAAGTTTTACAAATTAATTTTAGATATTAAACTTCATTTTTATCATTTTGGCCATCGATTTACAATTCATAATGCTTTACTGTAACCATAGACATTATATATTGTATACTTTAGGTGTAGCAGTTGTAGTTAAGTGTAATGACTAGGATTGTAATACATTAAAATTAGATATTTTAGGCACCCCGAACAATTTTCAAAATTTATTTTAATATGTTTTTTTATTTTAACTTGATAACAATTCGTAAAATAATATTTATATATAAAATGAAAAAAACTATAAAATATTAAAACCTTTTTTGAATAAAATAAAGAACTATGGGAATTAGGTATTGTAAAATAAATAATCACTCATAAAATAACAAAATACATATTTAATTAAGAAAATAATTTATTCCATGTTGTTCAATTACAACAATATGAGCTTTAATTTAGTGTATGAAAAGTCTATGTTTATTTGTGCAAATATATTTTCTTTATTTATAATAAAATGAATAGTTGTTATATATAGACAATAAACCAACATTTTCTGTAAAACTCACAGTTCCTTAATTGGTTCTCATTTTATTAAAATTAAAAAACAAATTTATCTAAAAATTTAAAAAAAATTATACATATTTAGATGAAAAATATTTCTTACAACCTCCTGTTAATACACATACATACATTCTATGATTAAAAAGGATTTAAATTGTTTTATAAACAGTTCATTTAACAAAATAAAATTACTAAATTATATATAAGTTATTGATTCATTTCCAAATTATAAAGCTTTCCACATTTCTTGCAAAAAAGTCGACTTATCCTCACACAATTTGGGACATTACTCATTACGGAACTTATAATACACAATTAAAAAAATTTTACTTAACAATTAAAAATCGCAAAAATGTTCAGAATCTGGCTATTATTAAGACATACCCCACAAATGGAAATTAAGATCAATAAATAAAGACGATTATTTAAAAGATTTCTCGTTTTTATTGATTATTTAAAAGAAACAAATAGATTTTACGAATTTCACGTTTTTCCATAGTTAACAGAACATTTAGAAAAACTGAGATATTTTTTCCATCATACGGATCATCAGAATATTTAAAAAATGTGATATACTACATATAAACAGTTCGTAAAATAAATATAAGAACACAATTGAGATATAATTATCCTTCAAAATGTTGCGAAAATTATTTCATTGAATCAAATTGACTTGTGTCTGGAATCAAAGCAGATGAGCACAGTTTTCTGATGGTGTCCAGTCTTTTGTAATTCGGAAGAAAGCTCACACATTTACATTCCCAAGATTTCCCTTTCATTGTATAAATTAAATTAAAAATTAACTTATTACTAATAAATACTATACTACTATAGTTTCTTTTTATCGCTCATTGCTCCTGATACCTAAACATTTCGATTTGCATTTACTATTTTATTTATTTATTGTACATACAATTTTTGTACATCCAATTTGTTGTACATCCAATTTATTGAACATCCAATTTATTGTACATCCAATTTATTGTACCTCTTTTTGTTAACGCAGACACAAAGATTCAGTACCCTGGGATAGTGATATGGATCTCACCCTCATGTCGCAGTTCGAACCCTTGATTCGTAATGTGAGCACCCCCCGAGCTCAGCTCAACAGCTCTCAAGTAAACATTGTCTGCCGCCCCGGACCACACTGCCCTTTTAACGGGGATCGGCTCGATTGTCAGGGGAAAGTGGTGACGAGTCACTCAGATGGCTGCGCCTTTTGTGGACCCCTTGCCAGGGTCTTCCACACTTCCGATATTCGCATTGACCTTTATCTTGGTGGCATTGAGTTCGATCAGGGGGACCTCAAGCTCTATGACGAGTCCAGACACGAATATAGCAATAATAAGACGTTCTATCCACTGGACTGGATTTTCCCGTTAAAAAATTGTACCTATATGGGGTTGAATGTTCTGTGTCCAAAAAACACGGACACATATCTGAAAATTTATTATGAAGATTATCGAGCTAAGTATGAGTGCAAAAATAAAACATGGGTAAAAATCGAACAGTAGACAAAATTTGTGTTGACTTAGAATTTCTGGCGAATTAGTATATGAAATATTGTATTGCATTTTATACCTATTGTATATAAAAGGTGTTTGTATAATTCATGATTCGATCCACCCCTCCATTGCCTCGGTTTTAATTTGGTTAGTATTCCAATTATTTAACTTTAATAAGCGTACAGATTTTCAAATGATTAATTAAAATTTACTTGTCAAATTTTAAATTTTCAAAAAATTGAAGCACTTATATTTCAACAATTATGTATATTAAATTAAATAATAACATGATAATGTATTCAACAAAAAATGTGTTAGCTCAATTTAAAATATATTTTCGGAGTGACTAAATAATTTTTTATTGTCACAATTAAATGATATTCGTTTATGTATTCGTTCATGAATAATAGTCTGGCATTGGTACATTATACATTACGACACTTGACTTAATTATAGCACATATAATACTTTAAATATTGAAGTTGAATTTGCAATTCTAAATGTTGACCTGAGGTTAGAAAAATAATAAATATTCATTAATTTTTAATTAACTTTCCAGTAATGTTCGGAAATTTTTTACAATTGCCAACGGGTTTTGAATAAGAAAATCTATTTAATATGCGGAGGAGTGTGTCTGAGATTCACTTAATACGAATCAGGTAAAATACAATAACGTAAAACAAAAACTCCTCCCGTATTAAATTAACCTCTAAAAACTTGAATTCAAAGGAAAAGAAAAGAAATAATTAATTTAAATTAAGAAGGTGTCAATACCGGTATTAACTTACAAACGTTTTTACAGTGTGAAAAACGAATGCGCATACTAGGTACGTAATTGGTTTTTACACTGGTAAACTCAGGGAATACTTTAACTTATAGTAGTATATTAAGACGGGTACCTACACTTATTTTCGAAACGTCTAATTAAAATTAACTTTATTTATTAATAAAATTAATTGTAGTTTTTAGAGTTTAATTTAACTCAGATACATACTGTGTGTTTGTATTTAATTTTATTGAATTGTATTTTACCCATAGATATACATACAGTCCTTGTTTAAGTTCTAAATAAATATTATAGCCAAAATGGCAAAAGGTGTGTTAGCTCATACTACAAAATAAATCATATACAATAAATTGTGTTAGCTCTTACAAAACTATTTTCTGATTAGTATAGGTATAGGTATAGGTACTACGTATAGGTATTAATATGATTTTAAAATAACGTAGATAGTATAAATCAGTAAATAGTTTTGTAAGAGCTTACACATTTTATGGTATATCATTTCTTTTGTGGTATGAGCAAACACACTTTCTGCCATTTTGGCTATAATAATAATATCACACATTTTTGTTGAATATATTTTATTAATGTTCTTTATTAGTGTCGTCGAAGTGAACAACCGATATAGCAGTAATATCTAGCCACCTATTCTGTCTGTCTCCCCCTGTCTCGAATATCATTTCAAATTGTCATGGCTTGAAAATCAATAGATAATCGATAGATTTTTATGACAATGAACAGTAAACTGGCAAACATGTTTTTATAACTGTGCACGTTGGACCATTATATAGTTTCTCTCTAAATCTATTAATAGGTCACCGTGCGTAGATATGTAGAAATTGCTTCCAGTTTTAGAATAGTTAAACTGATATATCTAAGTAATGGTAATAGTAACGAAATTGAAAATTGGACAATCCATGTAACTCCTTCCATTTTATGTAACCTCGAATTTAAAGTATATATATTGATGGTATAGTTTTCAATGAGTACGTTTGTAGTGTTAAAAAATACTTTAAAATGACTTTTTACGACCAATTTTAGATCAAAAGCTAAATTAATTACATTTTTATTTCATTTTATTGAAATTCAGCCCATTTCTAATATATAGGGAAAATTTTATCAAAATCAGTTGAAGTTTAGGGGTAGTTATTGGGTCTGAATAAGAAGAATTACAAAAATGGTGATTTTTGACAGTCTATAACTAAAGTTCTATTAAAGATATCAACGTGAAATTTGGACTACTGATAGAGTTGCGACGGCTCTATCCAACACATATACAATTATGTCGACACCTCTTACAGTTTTTTATGATGACTATGTCGAAATGCTTATCCTATAATACCCACAGTACGTAGGTTGCCCTTAAACATTGAACTAGCAACCTACTACCGTGGGTTTAAATATATACAATATCTATCAAAAATTTCATTAATGGAAAAATGATCCAATAGGACTATTGTTACACTAACAAAGTTTTTTTGGATTACTCATATAAGTCTACAATATATAATCGATTTTGAAGATGTGTCAATGATTCAAATCGATAACAATAAAAATCTATTTTCAATATTTTATTAAATCTACATAATACTGGAATTAAGCAATGAATATGATTGTAAGATTGCACATTGACATATTTCATAAAATACTAAAAAGAATAAATCAAACTCAAATTTTGAAAAAATTAGTTCTTCTATGTTCTACTTTGGTAGTACTATTTTTGCTTTATTGCTTCGTAAAAGGGGATCTTGTTGTTTTGAAAAGAAAATTAAAACATTTAAAGTTAGAAAACGTTACTGTCAACACTCCGGATTATTTAAATTTTACAATGCATGGTGAAACTCCTCTTCAAATCGCTTTGAGGAATCTTGGAAAACCTTCGAAACCCCCTCCTTATGTGGATAAACATTTTTTGAAGAACTGTGTGATTACTGGTGATAGAGAAATCCTATATTCTCTGCTTCGATGGTGGATTGGATTTGCCGGGAAGCATGGCGTAACTTGGTGGATCCGAGATGGAAGTCTTATAGGAGCCGTCAGGTGAGCGTTAACTATTTATTTTGTGATTATTTACAATTGTTTTTATAAAGAAATTTAATGTTAATTAATACTGTTTTTTTTATAATTAGGATCGAATTTCTTTTATCTTTTAATACTCTTTGTTTCAGGCATGGAGATTTAATACCCTGGGACTCGGATATAGACATCGGAATAATGGGTGAATCAGAAGCGCTGATCCGCCAGTTGAGTACTCCTCGACTGAAGTTGAATAGTTCTCAAGTGAATATAATCACACGCCCAGGAAAACATTGCCCTTATAACGGGGATAGACTCGACTGTAAAGGACATGAAACCACTTATCTTAGGGATGGGTGCTCTTTTTGTGGACCTCTTGCAAGATTGTTTTATGTTGAGAGTGAGCGTATCGACCTATTCATTAGTCAATTTGAGTATTCAGATAACAAATGGAAGCTCTTTGACGAGGAAAGATCCGAAGATTCTGACGATAGGAATCTGTCTCCCATAAGTTGGGTGTTTCCGCTCAAAACTTGCAAGTTCATGAACTTAACTGTGCCTTGTCCACAAGATACTCCTTCCTATTTAAATGATGAATATAATGACTATAATAAAGCAGAATTTAAATGTGTCAATGGTGAATGGGTTAAATAAAGCGTAGCACGAATAGTGTGATCACCCCGACACGATTTATTTGTTCTGTAACACCAATGTTGTCGCAATGTCACGATTTATTTGTTCTGTAACACCAATGTTGTCGTAATGTCACGATTTATTTGTTCTGTAACACCAATGTTGTCGCAATGTCACGATTTATTTGTTCTGTAACACCAATGTTGTCGCAATGTCACGATTTATTTGTTCTGTAACACAAATGTTGTCGCAATGTCACGATTTATTTGTTCTGTAACTCCAATGTTGTTTGCTAATGTTTACTAATCTACAATCAATAATAATCAATAATAGTCAAAATAAAAATATATTGTGCACTCATTCACATTAGGTATTAGAATAATTTTTGTGTAGAGAGAGATTTTTAGGAAAATCCAATTGATATAAATTGGATTAGGTTGAGTTCAAGAAGCTTTTATATGTCCAGTTATTAAGTATCATGACTTTGAAATCTACTTCACAGATTGTCTTTTATATAATTTTGCGATTCTGTGAATAATATTATGAAGGCAATAGACTATAGAATAATGAATATATCTCTTCTAAATATACTATTGATTATTCTATACAACAACATAAATGAATTATGTCAAACTTCGGTGGCTTTCTGTCATTTCTTTAGTCTTATCTTTTATCAAATAGATAGATTTTCTATACGCAGAAACTCTCCAAGTATTCTCGTTTCTTAAAATGGTAGCAGAGATTGTATAAGTCGGAACATTTAGAGGGGTGATCGAATTGGCAAATGTAAACTATCGACGTGTTTGTCAAGTATCAATTCATTTCTTTGATCAACGAGGTTGTAATAACCCCAGGGCAATTCAAGTTCTTTTTTTATAGATTGGTTAAATCATTTCTGTAGTAGTTCACAGTACGTTCGCATCCTATACAAACCATTTTATGGATAAGTTATTTTATTTATTTACTGTCGTCTGTATATTTGGAACAATATTGTCAACTTTCATATCCTGTGAAAGTCGAGGTATGTGTAATTTATATTCTTAACCAAAGATAGTGTAGTATTGTCAAGAGTCAAAATGGGTTCAAAATATATATTTTATAACTTTAAAAAATTATCGACAAAGATGGGTATTTTAGGAATAAAAAATATGTTCTACTTTTAAATATTTAAACTTTAAGATAATGCATTAGTCATTAATTTGTTAAATTATGTATATTCTATTTAAGACGACTACAATAGTGTTCCAATATACAGAACTGTAAAGGGATATGTTGGTGAGACCATCGTTTTAACTTGCACATTCGCGAACATTAAAACAAGTTTTGGATATTCATCTTCGGGTCAAAGATTAAACATTCAAGGAATCCATGTAAGTACACTTTAAATTATATTTTATATTGTGATGCATTTATTGGATGTCACATGAGGTTCAAAACATCTATTATGGACAATTGTGCTTCGCATATAGTTGTTCAATCTTCGTATGACACAAGCTTCTCTTACGCAAGCAAGAGGTGACCGGAATCACACAAGCAATTTTCAACAACGTGAAGATATTAGTGCTTAGGAATTCATTGCATGCCTGTATAGCTGAAGCACAATTGCTAGGAACGTCTTCCGGTGTTATTCCCGTGGTCTTCCATTTAATTTTCCAGGAATTGTTTTCTTCTTGAAATATTTCTAGAGATGGAAGATCAGACTTGTAAAAGTTAAAAGCCTCTTCCGCATCTTCGAAGTTGGGATCCTTTTCTTTTATCACAGATGGCACCAGAAAGAGAAGCTTACTTGCTAGCTTATTGAGTTTTGAGAATTGTAACTCGAGTTCGCTGCTTAAGTGATCTACAAATGGAACGGTCATATTTTGCCGATAATATTGTTGAGGTGAAGCAGCCTCTTATTTTATCGGTGTATCTGCCGTTTGGCTATTCTTGGCATGCTTGGTTCAGTTCCAACCGCCTCTCCCAAACATATTCAAAATATCCTTCTACCGAACCTCTCACTTCTCGAAACTCCATCTTCAATTCTTCAATCATATGACAGCGGATATAATATCATTGGCTTCTCTTTGTAACAGAACCGTTGCACCCTCCATGCCAGTCAGCAATTTGTATACTGTGAGGAAGCCATTGCTAGGGCTTCTCCACTAGTTCGAATAACTTTAACGAATTCCATAAATTCTTCTTTGACTTTATTGTTGCTGTCAACAAAGTGTATGCAGAGTGAAAGGTGTTCCAGGTTGTGCGAAATCCCTTAGTCAGATAAAACTGAAAAGAATTTGGCTTTTGAAATTTCTTTTATTATTTCAGTTTGAATTATATCAAAACCAATGACTGAGATCAACTGGTTTTGAACATCAGGTGATTATCAGCATCCTTATTATTCGGGATAGACTAAATTCTTTTTTATTTGGGATAGACTAAATTCACAAATTCTTTACTCATAAATTTGAGGATCTCATGAAAATTGCCACAATTTCCTAGATCATTGATGTTTTTTGAATCTCCTTCACAAAGTGTGATTTCACCAGCAGTATATTTCAGAATTGTACATTTTTGAGCCACCAGTTGCTGTCTTCAAATGTCTATATCACTGGGATTTTAGTGCTGTCTTTTATGCTTTCTTCAAAAGCGTTTTATTTACGAATTGCATCAGCATGAAGATTTGAGCAAGCATGGTCTTTGAAAGCATCGGAGCATCTTGTCTAATTTACGAAGGGCTTTACAAGCGCAGCTTTAACAAAACGTTCATGTGAGAATAGTACATATAGTATTCACAGAAAACAGCGTCCAGAGAAGGACGGTTTTAGCAGGGATAATAATATATTTATATGCATTATTTAGTTCATGCAATATAATATAATAATCATCTTTTAGTGTTAGATATTGCCATTTACACAAATTGATCTAACTCAAAGGTCGTTCGTTCTAACGTTATGAACCCCTTGGCTACGGGCTTGAGAAGTCTCATTTAAAATATCGATAAATTAAAAATATTTCCTTTTCTGAAATACGTTTGAAATTGTTGATTAAATTGGTAATTATTAAAATATTCAATTCAAATTCCAAAAACCCACAGCTGAACCTTGGAAACGCCAATATATTTACTTTATACAAAATTTGATTTTAACTTTTATTAACTATTTTTTGGCGATTATTACAATATCTATTACATTATTTAAATGCGATATTTAATAAAAAATATTATATGGTAAATACATAATTATGTTATTTTAGCGGAAGTTTGTTATTTGTTATTTGACTTTCAGTTGTCATGGTTTCGAATTCGGGACAATCAAAAAGAAGAAATACTATCCAATTCTAAACTGTCGAATTCAAATGTGTCGTTGATAAGTATTTTATCACCAAGTACTGCAGCTATACCTATCAGTCTTCTCATGATACAACCTCTGAGAAAGAAACACAAGGGTGTCTACAGTTGCCGCAGTTCACAACACATCCGCCTTCAACAGAACTTTGTGGTCATTATCACTGGTGGGGATGCACTGAATTTTGGAAACAATTTGTTATGACAAGGCTCACTTTTACAGTAAATTTTGAATACAAAGATTAAATACCGTAAAATCCGGAGTATAAGACGCTCCAGAGAATAATATGCCTTATCGATATCGGAATATAAACCGCACCCCCACTTTTGGCTAAAAAATACAATTATATATAAGCCGATCTTTCGATATTAATATATTTAAATCAGTATGACGCAGATATAATACTAATCACGTAGGTATGGAATTAACTCTACAATAAATACGTACCCTGTTGGCGAACTCGTATTAATGAAATAATTATAAATTTAATTCGTTTTGATTTCAAAATATTAGCTTAACTTTCGGCTATTACTCTGGCTTTTACGGTTCTTTTAAGTTCTGTAAATTATTATTTATTAAATTAAAAACATAACATAAATACATTAATTTATGTAAGTAGTATTATAATTTATAAATCAAAAGGAATGAAATAATGTAATAATTTTAATAATTGTAATAATTGAAAGATTAAATTACTTTATTACCGCATCTAGAACCATCTCTGAAAGTAGCCACAGGAAAACGTGTTGTGAAACTGGACCCCAAATCTCAGACAGCCGATCTTTTCTGTAATGTCACCAAGAGTGTTCCACAACCCTTGGTCTACTGGGAAAAACAAGTGCAGATAAATAAAGAGAAAGAATGGATATTTCAGAAATGGGTAAATTACAATATTATAATTAGTGAACGATTAACTGCAGTAACGATGAGTTGCTTTTATTTAATATAATAAGATAAAAGCTTGACCAATTTCTACTTTATCTTATAAAGGGTTCCACGTTTCAAGCTGATTCAACAGGAAAGTTTCGCTGTAATGCTGATAATTTCCTTACAAGTCCGTTCATATCATCTTTTAAAATTCTTGACGATTTGAATGGAAATCAAGGTAAGTATGAAGAGAACAAAAATACAGTTAAAATTATATTAAATTTGAAAAAGTGAAATCAAAATACATTACTATAATTGTTTATCAATTTAAAATTTTATTTTATTAACCGGCCTTTTCTTCTGTCAAATTTTACAAATACTAGATTACTAGGTAATTATTTAAATATTACGCCCAAAAAAATGTTTGTTTTTATTGGTCTTTGAGTTCCTAATTTAAATGTACACGTTATTATAACTTTAAAAACGATTTTTCAAACTTGTAGTCATCTTGATATATATATACTTTAATTTTTTTCCTCAATATCTTATCATGTCAGCCGACCCAATTTTGGAATCTGCTCATATGAACAAGATTCCAGTTTCTCTTGCAAAAAAATCAGTTGAAGTTGGACGGAGGTACCAGCTGAGTTGTACTGTCCGCACTGAAGCAGTTAACACCACGGTCCATTGGTTTAGAGAAGGTCGACGAATTGGATTAAAACATTTTGCACATTATGTAAGAATTGATATAGTTACTTCTATTCCATATAGAAAATAAATGACTACTATTAATTCAGAAAATTGACTATTCCATTTTAGCAAGCTCGTCAGTACAAAACTGGAAGCAATCAAATTCATTCTGTCCTAAAATTCAAAAAGTTCGAGGAGACTGATCGAGGAAAGTATGTTTGTGCTATTGGAGCTCAGAGTTGGAGCTCAACTCTGCAAGTATTTGAATTGGAAGCATTACCAAGTAATGAAAAGAAGTTTGCTTAAAAAGTTGACATTATGTGATAGCGCAGCGAACGATTTAATATTCTTCAAAATTGATTATTAAGAGAAATACTGAATATCTTATAACTGACAGCTATATCATATAGAGTACTTTGAACTTAAATTATTTAATTAAATCCCTATTTTATTATCTCAACAGCAGTTTTTGTCCTTCTCAGCAGATGACATCGAATAATTATACCCAGAAAAAGTCATCTGACCTCTTCTTACTGTCATATATTTATGATAGTTTTACATTTCGAAATTTGCTTTGTTAATATTGTCTTGGAGTTATCATATGCACAATCAAAATGTTACAAAGAAATTCAATTATTTTGTCTCAATAATTAATATATTCATAGAAAAATTTCAATGGATATAATATAATATAGACAGTATTCTAAACTATACGAAAACTATTACTAAATTAATAACTATTTTCACGAAATTAGAAAAGTACCTACTTTTAAGTACAAGGATTTTATGGTTCCAATTAAGAGAGCGGAGCGATCGAGGTTTTCATAAAAATCAGAGTATTGAAGTGAAATTTTATAATAAGAGAATAATATTCTTAACGCAAAATTTATAAAATTAAACATTTTGCGAAGCGAATTTATTTCTTGGAATTAAGACAACTTTAAACCATGATTTCAAATCTAAGTCTACCTTTTTACCTTTATTTAAACCATATTATACATATTTGAAATGTTTTCTATTTCATTATCTTCTACTACAGAACGTCACAGAAAAAGAAAAAAGGGTCCTCGTATAAATAAGAAGAAATCTTCAAAACCAGTTGCCTGTCCTGAAGATGATGAAACTTGTTTGATATCTGAATTCGGATCTGGAGAAGGGAGCGGTTTTAAGATGTCTTCAGTAAAAGTCAAATGACCTTGAGTTAAAATTATGACATTTTCAACGATAATTAATTGCAATTTGAATACTTTAATATATGGGTACTCTATGTTTCAATGATTATATACATAATAAATATTGAACACCTGTGAACTATTAGATTTTTATGATGAATTTCTCAGAGGTTAATACACTAGTGGAAAAGCCACTAGTATTCATTTATTTTCAAATACAGATCTATGAATATATAAAAAAATATATAAAAATTCTACTTTGATTTACAAATACAGATCTGTGTAGGTATATATTATTTAAAACAATAGTAAGAATTCAATGATAGATTTTTAAATATTTAGATATATAAATATTCATGAATATTGGCAATGCATTAAACGTGGAATTCACACGTCATAACATTTTGACGACTTATTATTCAATTGTTTCATTTCTAATTTATAATGAGTTCTGTAATGAGACACGTTACTAGCTAATAAGGGAATACTTTGATTGAATCCATGGAATCTACCAAACTCGCAGAAAACTTGCATTTAGTAGAAAGGATTTTCCAGAAATTGCGACTTTCAGAAAAAAAATTTGCCGATTAAGAATTTCTAGTTTGAAAGAATTAATTAGTCCATCTTTTATCATGGTAACTTTAGTAAATATTAACTCCACTATATTCTCCACAACATTTATTTTATTTTTTGTTGTTGTTAATATATTGACCCCCATTTAACTAAGACTTTGGTGGAAAGGGCAATTTCCACTAGCATATATGATATGCGCGTATGCTCTTTTATTCATTTTTGGAATTAAAAACAATAAATTAGACAATTATAAGGACATTTTAATTAATGGTAGAACCTATATATGGAACTACTCGACCCATTGGGTATAGTGATTGATGTTTATATATGTCAAAACATAGCTATAGCTATAATACCTCATATATAATTATACACATTAATTACTCTTTAAGCCTTTTTACAGGTTATATGATCTACTATAATTGTTTTTTTGTAAGACATAATATCTTACATAAATTTGTATCGGTTTACATTAATGATCAAAAAGAGATTCTCTCTTTGCAACATGATAAAGTAATAAAATAGGAAAAACAAAAAGCCTGTGTTGCTGTAAAACTATAAATAAACTATTCTACTGCATCACAGGCTTTTTGTTTCTTCCTATTTTATTAGTTTATCCAACCAAAAATTCTATGTAGCAGCTACATAGCAAAGGTAGCAGTCGGTATATTTTGTAGCGTGTTTTTGCTACGTAGCTGCTACGAAGCCAGTCCGTTTCCAATTAGTACATTTGCAACATAGCAGCTATGAAAATTGTTTGTTAGGTACATAATGGTTACAAATGTATATATGAAAATATTTGAGCATTGTTACATTCCTTGTTGTATAATTTTTTTTGTATATTACTTAGTAAATATCATGAATATAATTATTAATATATTGCAGTGAAATTATAAATTTTTTGTTTACTTCTATGGAAATATATAGAATATGTAATACTATAATATAATAATATTAAAAGTAGTAATAATTTTTTTTTAAATTACAGTATTTTGCAAAAGGAATTATTTAAATATACTCTAAATATTTTCAAAATGTGCAGTAAATTTACAAAATTAAGGCGCGCCACTCCTTTTAAAAATTGCTTCATCCGCCATATTGCAGTTTAAATAATTATAAGTAGCCACAGATTTGAACTAATCTATATCATTCAAGGTTATTTGGAGATATGTCAGCGGGGCCAAGTGGATAGAACTCCTGCCTTCAAACCAGAAGAAAGCAAGTAAAATTTCGGTACTGGTTGCTAAATAATTGCTAATACGTATCACTATGGTCAGTGCTTTTGCAAAAACTCTTATTCAAAACATATAGAGAGATACAGAGAATTATTTTCTAAACCGAATCTATTATTGTAAATGTTTTAATCTCTATATTTTATATAAATATTTTATAATCATAGAAAGGGAAATTATTTGTTTTAAATATTTAAAGAAAATTAAATATATATATTTTCAATAGCGCTCTTTGCAAATATAATCGACTTTTTAAGAAATTTATTTTCTATATTACAGTAGTCATGGCAGGTGTAAGCAAATTGAGAAATTAATGATAAATTATTTTAAAATCTACTCACAATGAAATTTTTTTCGTTTTCAAATTCTAATTAATGTGAAATAACAAAATTCTCTTTTAATATGTAATTTTTCTATTAAACTTCAGATCATTTTCCGAATCAAGTTATTTTTCAATATTTAATATATTAGTTTTTCTTAAATTATGGAATATGGTAGGTTACAGTAGCAAATCATATATATATAAATTGAAATACATAACATATTTTGCTAGGTTGCCAACTAATTGGTTTCCAACTAATTAAGTTTCCAAATAGTTGGTAACACTTAAACAAGCACTTTAATTTCATTTATATTATCATTATAACCTCTGATTTATTTTTAAAGTTATTATTAATTTATTGATTTTCAATCTTTTATTCCAAGTTTCTTATTGAAAGTATTGATAATGCGACTCAGCCTCATCTTGCCTTTCAAATAATTTATTTTTAAGCATTTTATTGTTTTTGTTGATTTTTTTGATTTAATTTTACTCCAATTTTCTGATTGAAAGTGTAGATGAAATTAGATTTAATGTCATAATAATAATTTTTTTAATTATTGGCAACCTTACATCACTTACACAATAATGGCTATATTACCAACTAGTTGGCAACCTAGACACTTCAATCAACTTATTTCAAAAACATATTAAATGTTTCAAATTTATTTGTTATATACCCTAAGTGAATTTGTACAGTTCATGAATGGGACATACCAACAGCAAATTTCATCATAGTACACCCCATTCACAAACCATTTGTACCAATATCAAATATAATAAAATTTATATATTTACATATTATATCAACTAATTATTTTTATGATATCCATATATTGATTGTATTCTATTCTATATACAGGATGGCCCAAAGGTAGTAGTCCTTAAGTTAAATTGATAAACTGAGTAGAATTAGTAAGCTGCAGTAAGATTTGTGAAACAGCAGATAAATATTAAATCATATTCTGATTGGTTCATTAATCATATTCTGATTGGTTCATTAACCGTATTCATTAAAACAAGATTCAGTTACTTAGTTACTTAGTCAGTTCATAATGGCTACAGGACATAGGTTAGATTTGCAAGAGCGAATTCACTTAATAAAGTGCTATTATGAAACTTCACATGGCTATAAACAAATTATTGATGATTGGCATACACATTTTCAAACACCTGCACCTACAAAATCATCAATTCAAACATTGGTGACTAAGTTTGAAGCAACTGGCTGTGTAACAGATGGCAGGAAGAGTGGTGCTCCTAAGGACATTCAAACTGTTGAAAATGCTGATTTAATTGCTGCAGCATTTACACAAAGCCCTAAAAAATCACAATGACGAGCTTCAGCAGAACTCAACATTTCAAGAAGTTCTCTGCAGAGAATAATGACAAAAATTGGTCTAAAACCATACCGCCCTCACCTACTCCATGCCATAAATAAGGATGATACAGATCGCAGATCTCAATTTTGTGAAAATTTCATTGCCTTCCACAACCTTGACCCTTTCATCATGGACAAAGTGCTTTGGTCAGATGAAGCAATGTTTAAACTAAACAGCCGCATTAATTGTCACTATTTCATTTATTGGTCCCATGAAAATCCACACAAAATTCTTACCAAAGATGTCAACACTCCCGGTGTCACAGTTTGTGGAGGACTAATAAGTGATCAGCTTATCGGGCCATTCTTTTTTGATGAGACAGTAAATTCAACATGATATGAGGCTATGTTGGAAGACAAATTGTGGCCAATCATTTCCCAACGTCCGGACTCTGATGACTTAATCTTCCAGCAAGATGGGCCTCCACCCCACTATGGTCAAAATGTGAGAGCATGGCTTGATAAACGTTTTCCTGGACGCTGGATGGGCAGACATGGACCCATAGAGTAGCCTGCAAGGTCACTGGACCTCACATCACCAGATTTCTTTCTGTGGGGCATGTTGAAAGAAAGGGTATTCCGCCATAGAAAACTATGGGACATCAAGCATTTAAAGGAAATTATTAGAGCAGAATGGCTAACAATTATGCCAGAAATTTGTTGCAAAGTTGCTCACAGTGTCATTTCTTGCTATCATGACTGTTTGAATGCAGATGGTGGACACTTTGAACACTTGTGATAATATTGGACTGTTGTAATAATTCTTGTAAACAATTGTAATCTAATTATAATCTAACTGTTGTAATAATTATTGTAAATATTCTAATTGTAATCATATTATCATCTTACTAATTCTACTAAGTTTATCAATTTAATTTGGGGCCTACTACTTATGGGCCACCCTGTATATTTATAGTGTAATTGTTCTATGTTTTATAACCAAAATTATTATACCAAATGCAAATTTTAAATAATATAAGATTAACATAATTATAACATATGACAGTAAATGATTATTTTTTAAAATCTATTTTAAAAAGTTTATCAAAGTTTTTTATTGAAATATTAAATTAATTTTTGTATCAACAACAATTTTACATTTATTGTATATTCATTGTTTGAACAGACAAAATTATTATACTAACAATAAATATACAATAGGTTGACATTAAATTGATATTGATATGCAAATTTATTTTATATTTCAATAAATAATTCTGATAAACATTTTTAAAATAGATTTTGAAAAATAATCATTTGCTATCATAGCTATGTTATAAATATGTTAATCTGATTTCATTTAAAATTCAATGTTAGTACTTTGTACTGTAGGGTTTAAGTTAAGTAGATAGATTTAATATATTAACCATTATAGTTATTTCTAACTTTATATTATTCATTTCATATCTTTAACTACAATCAAAAATACATAATTATTAATCAAAGAACATTTATTATTTAATCATGTTTTTTATTACATTATTACTATTAAAATCTTCACTTATAATATGGGAGAATTAAAAATGCAAACACACTTTACACGTCCAGTACTCATCACTTTTTTTGATTAATCTAACTCACTCATCACAACCAGTCAAATTCATAGTTCAAACCTTCTAAACAATATATTCAAATAACTTATTTTTGTCATAGATAATAATCAACAAATACTTATTATATATACAACATAATCCCAGTGTTTTTTCTTCAAATGACCCCATTTGACCAATTGTATTTCCCAAAAAAATTCATTTAATTTATCCAAAAATATATATCTAATTTATCCAAAAATCAAAAGTTAATTTGTATCCCCAAATTTTCAAAAATAATCAAATCACATCTACATATCAGTCAAAAACATATCATTCTTGTATACTTTCATGTAAAAAAACAATAAAAATTGTGTTAATTATAAATTATAATACAAGATAATTTAAATACTAATCAAAACACATTTTGTTGTGTTGATACCAACTGTATGATTACACAATATAAAAATAATATATATTAAAATATATATAAAAGATAACATGCAATCTTATACACAGCTTCTTGAGCCAGAACTTGATAATTTTCATCTTTGACTTTAAATATGGCCTTTTTTGTAGTGCATAATTACCATAATACGAAAATTTATTAAAATAATACCATTTCAAATCCACAAATCATCGTTCTCTTCTGATGAATACCTTGCTAATTCATTCTTCTTATTTAATCTTCTTTAATTAATTAGTAACTTTATAAAATAATTATATTTTAATAACAGATTCAATCATTCAATAATTATTACATTTGTCTTTCAAACAAAAATATTTTAATCCATAAGATTTTTACTATCTTTGCGAAAATATTTAATCATTAATTTGAAATTTATATGAATTAAATCAATTTGCACACAACATTCTTTTAGAATATTTCACCACATTGCATTTTCCAATAATTGGATCTATGGTATTGTGATATTTATTGGCCTGAGATTTCACTAACTAACCATTTAAATTATTCATTGTTGGTACATCCCATTCATGAACAGGACAAATTTATTTTTGGAACACAACATATTGATTACAGTCACAAAGGAACTGTGGACCCAGACTGCATTCCATGTAGCCCAAGGAGGATATTTCAGTTGTACAATTAGGAATTTTATATATAAAAATATAGGAAAAGACAAAATTATTTAGAAATAATATGGTAAAGTTCTGACAAACTCCATAAATAGAATTTGCATTCTATTGAGGCTAAATTTATCCAAGAATAACCACACCTTACCACATTATCTTTACGTTAAACTGGTTTACCCTATTCATGAATACACATTTGGTATAGTTGGAATTCAGACCTTAAAACTACATTCTATTGGTTATTTTTACCCAGCTTCTCAAATATTTAATATGATCTAAAACACATGTAGTATCTATAGTTTGTAATTCAGAAAAATAAATATTAATACAACATTGTATTATTATAAAATTCACATTGTAATTAACAATAAAGAGTACATGATTTGAAAGACTGTTCATAAATATTAATAATATACATTTATAAGCAAATGAAATTATATTGAATATTTTTTATAATTATAGTCATTAATGCATATAGGAATTATTTGTATGTTAATAATGTTCACCAGCTCATATTAAAAATATAACTATATATACAAGTATGCAGAAAATTTATGTAATATAAAATAGTGTAGGAATGGGGATGCTGTGTGTGCACCCTAAATATGTTTGTATGGTGTGCTGAAGTAAAATCCTAGAGCTCCCCAAATATTTTGTTTATATTTTTTGCCTTAAACCTACAAAATATGGGTTAAAGGTTGCCCTTTATTATTATCCTAAAATAAATGATGCCAAACCCGTAAAGAATGAATTTGTAAATTTGTATACTACAAATAAATTACGTTAATTTTTAAATTCATTATTATTATTTAACTAGTTATTGATATTGGTATCTTGGATATACTCTTCAGGTAAAACAAATCAAATACTTTCAAAATGTTTATCACATAATTTTTTCCTCTTATAAATATTAAAAAAATTCATAATCCAATGTTTTACCAATGTAGTCAATACCACAACATTACAATGGAAATATATGGAAGGCACAGAAAAAATCCAATTGAGAATAAGTTTTTGGACCACCATATAAGGAAAACTTATGAAACATCATTGAGAGTGTCTATTACAGCAACTGACAGGTTTAATATTTCTGTTAGGCCAAGTTCTTGCCATTCAGGGTGTGTTGATTTTGAAGTAAACCTAGTTCAGTGCCTGGAGCAATTTATGCCAAATTTTGAAGATTGGCTCTTCCAGAATAAATATCTCTCCACTCTAAATATCATTGAACAAATTTCAAGAAAGTCAAAATAAGATATTTGCATAAAGGCCCCTGGAGTAAAGGGTTCATTGGGTGCAAATTAATGACCCCACTTTAAAGTAAGGTTCCCTTTTTGTGGGTAAATTTGTGCTCATTTTAGTAAAAATATATATTATAAATTTTGTCCTTATGACTGAAAATTGACAAATTTGTACATTTATTTTTTGATAAAGGCTTGATATTATTTTTTCATATATAAAATTTTTATAAAGGATTTCTAATATTGATTAAAAACTAAAAATATATAACTCATTCAAGTATGCTGATTCCCCTTTTTAAAAGAAATTTATAGGCTTCCTTAAACCTGAAAAACGACACTCTCTAAACATTCCTATGGCACTTTTTATTTTCCATTCAATAAATTCAATGATGACTCAAACACTGCTCAATAAAAGAGTTGTGACACATGAATACAAGAACAAAACTATCAATTTTGTCATTGAGATCATTGCTAGAGAAGTCAGAGAGAAAGAAAGCATCTTTTGAAAAGTAAAGACTTTCTTAAATGAACTCTCTTTGTTTGGAATATATTATTTTATCTAACTAAAGTAATTACAACATAAGTAATATTGATTATCATGAAAATATTGGGTAATTGGAGTTCTATTTTTTATGTTTCAAACTATCATTTTAAATAATAATAATAAGGTTACTCTGGAGCAGTGTTAGAATATAAATAGATGATTTATAATCAATTAAGCACAACTGCTCAAATAACAAATTACAATGCCGAAGTTCAACTTCATAATAGCAAAGTAAAGTAATGTGAGACAGGAATTTGTTTAACCGCAAATCATCTATTTATATTCTTACCCTGCTCCGGAGTAACCTTATTATTATTATTTATTGGTTTGAGCCAGACTCTCTCTACTCCGATATTAAGACAGTAGTAACACAATCCAGTGTTGCTGTGAAGAGGAAAGACTTAATAATGCTTACTATCCTCTGAAGTTTTAAAGGGAGCGTAGCATAGTGGTAACATGTTGGCCTACAAACATGTAAAATCTAGCTAAAATCTTGGATTCATGATAGTTTGCGGTTAAACAAATTCCTGTCTCACATTACTTTTCTTTGCTATTATGAAGTTGAACTTCGGCATTGTAATTTGTTATCTGAGCAGTTGTGCTTAATTGATTATAAATCATCTTTTTATCATTTTAAAATCTATCAATTTTTTCAAGTATTTATTGGGGTTGTAAAGGCTGTAACTTTGAAATTCTTTTTACAGATTAAATTAACATTTTAACACAATATTGGTGTATACATGGGGCATATACATTGCAAGTTTCGTTATTATTGATTATAGTTAGAGTTACAGACTTTCAAAAACTACCCCATTTTCAGCCAAGAGCATTGACACTGAGACTAAGAGCTGAGATTAACTGCATATTACCATATATTCCTATAAGTTATCTATATTATAAATATATAGTGAGCTTAATTGGTATTTTAAATTCAGAACCTAAATACCTATAAGAAATGTCTACAGACCTGATTTAACAATATATGAGAATATAGCAATAACACGAAAATGAATTTTTTAATTCATTGGTAATAATGTTCAAAAAAATAATGTCCAATTTCTGCAACTTAAGACTTACATATTTGATCATCCCATCGATCATATTACTTGATAAAAGTATCAAACATTTTGCACCAAACATTTTGATTGAAACGGTCTGCGATCACGGACTATGTGTATATAGGCAGCGGCGCCAGGGGGGGTCGCCACCTGCCCCTACTTTTTTTAAAGATTTACTTGTTAAATTACACTAACTAAGTATAAAGGGAGTGATCCAGTCGAAAAATTTGCATCATTGGAAAAATTCTTTTCGAAAATGGAAATGGAAAAAATATCCTATTCGAAAAATCGCTCTAATTGAGTATAGAAGAAAGTACCAGTTGGAAAATTGCACTAACTGAGTGTCGGGCACCTTTATTGTCGGAAAATTTGCGATAGGATTTAGAGGGTTTCCAATACATGTCACGAGGCAACATAGCCGGTAAAACAAGGTAGTCACCTGTTATCTGACATCTACATTTCGGAGTTTTTCAACTTCAGATAAGTTATACCTGATTACATTAATGAATGTTACATGATTATTTATATATTTTAATATACTAAAAACTTGGCCATTACATATACAATCTATTTAATACATTTAATCTATTAATTTTAACCACTGCATTTGTATTCTTGTATACACTAGGCCAATTCATTATTCCGATTAATCGAGGTTGTTTAGGATAACTAAAATAACACAGTTCCCTTTTTTGCATACTCAAACACTGTAAAGAAAGGGTTAACCTGTTAACACCATTTGTGATTTTCTTATGCCACTTGACTTAATATATATATATATAGTTTGCGAACACTTATAGCTAATACAATATTATATTTATAGTGTTTTATTATCATATGAATGATAATTAATAGTATAAATGATCGCTTTGCGCTCGAAAAATAATTGTAGTTTAATTTTTGTTCATCAACTAGGTTACGGTAATGTTACAATGACCAGTTAGCTTTGTATTGATTACATATATTAAAGTTTATTTGATTTAGAGAAGTGTAGGTTTCAATGTATTAATTACAGCAACGTTAGAATATTTCTGACAAATTGACTGAAATATTTGTATTAGCACATTTTCCAAGTGTATTTATGATAGTATGCAACTCTTGACAAATTTTGTTTAATTCTTATTCTGAGATACACACTCATAAAGAAAAGGACAATTATCATAACCGGATAAACGGCAACTTTTTATGGTTATAATAAACAACTCAGTTATCATAACCGAAAACTATTATCGCATTCTAACATAAGAACAATTGTTATTATTATATAGCCATAAAGAAGTAGGTGACCAAGAAATCTGTTTCGATCTGTTTCAATACGCGTCTCTGTATCATCTCGAGGGAGTTACATTGTGCTCTTGTTAAGGAAAAATGCCTAACTGCTGCCCCGTATTCAAGTATGCTTCTAATCGATGCGCAATAAAATTTAGCAATATCCTTCTTGTGGAATCGAGCTCATAACATAGCTTTAAAAAAGTGGATTCTATGGTTAGCTTTATTGAGTATATTGTCAATGTGGTTTTCCCATGTTAGCTTTTCATTGATTGTAAAACCAAGAAGTTTAGCTTCACAAACCGGGTTGAAATTGACTGCAGTCTTTCCAGATCCAATTAGGTATAGTTTCAGGTCCAATAGATTTGTTAATTTTGATCTTAGACATCATTCTTTCCATTTCGCATATGCTGGCAGACATTCCTCAAGGACCGGTAGTTCTTCAAAATTGAGGGCATGATGTCGTCAGCAACAGAAAGAAAAAACAATTGGTTTTTGAGACAAACTTTTCAGTATTTCCTTCGAAATTTTCATTAATGAAAGCTTGAAACTGGTCCGTTTTGGATGAGCCAATAATGTTTTTAACTCCTAACCACCACTGTCTTGGATCTTTTAAGTTCTGAATTTTGTTTGCAAGCTTGATATTTAGACGAAAACTTAACTCAGTTTATATATATATCAGCTTTTTGTTTCACAATGAACAGCCAAACTAAGAGAATGGAGAAGTCCATATGAGTACAATGAATTTTTAGAGATTCAGATTTTATACAATTTAAACTTCAGACTCGAAAACTATCTTGGATTTTCTGGATGTCCTGGCATCCTGTCTAAAAACAGGGATTTTTGAATTTCTGGTTAAAAATGTATACAGTATGTCCTTTTTTAGGGTCCTCAAAAAATATACTCAAAAGTCCTATTTTGTCCAATCTTAAAAAAATTTATTATGATAAAAAATTAAAAGTCAAAAATTTGTGCTTTTTATATTATTCTGATTTCATACTCTATTATAGTCCTTAAATATCCTTAAACGACTCAATTTCTAAATTTCTATGGCTCCCTGCATGTATAAATATTTGATACTTGGTACAAAGTAAATTTATAAAATAATCACATTGATTCACCGTTTTTCTGAATATTCTTTCCAGGTGCACAATTGATGAAAATTTATAATATTATGCCTACACTTTCATGTTTTTTTTTAATATTTAGTATTATAATTGATTTTTCTCACGAGTTTATTTCATGTGTGTGTCATACTTATGTTTCTATTTAGTTGTATCCATAGTAGTATATAATACTTCAGTCTTCTCACTGATCTGGAATTTTTTAAATTCATTTTATGTAAAATATTCAATGATATAAAAATACATTTTATCAAATATTCCAAATTAACCCTTTTTAATGCATTCAAGATATTTCATGAAATGGTGAGTTCATAGATGGTCGCCTTGCGTACCAAATAGTTTGTCCTGGTTTTTGGATGCGGGAGGTTGTCAAGTCTGCTACTCCTTTGTTGGGAGGTAGAAGACTCAAACATTGTCATAGTATCGTCTCTCAAAATTTGTTTGATTTCACTTTAGACAAAAACGCACTCTATTTACTTTTAGTTTTACATCTATGCAGGTAGATATTATTGTCGTATGTGTCGCTATATAACGTCATTCAATATTAATAGACATTACTTTTATTTATTTTATTACAATATATTTTATTCATGAATGCCAGTGAATCTTAAACTGCTCTCAGAAAATATTTGTACATTTAATAATTTGTTATCGTCTTTTGATGAAAAAAAGCAGTTTTAAAATCAAGTTATTGAAATATTATTATTGAGGGCATCATAGACACAAAAACATAGTAGGTGT
Organism: Vannuccia rotundouncinata; assembly: GCA_034780395.1. Lineage (NCBI taxonomy): Eukaryota > Metazoa > Platyhelminthes > Proseriata > Coelogynoporidae > Vannuccia > Vannuccia rotundouncinata. The sequence continues at coordinate 23,590 of JAUZNC010000563.1, read as the reverse complement.
ATAATTTGTTTATACTATTTTCAGGAGAAGGTGTTTTCTTGATAATTTATCCACCGGTACACATATTCAACTTGATAATGAAAAATTGTTATTGATATTTTGTTTATGTTGGCTTTAAAAAGATCATACTAAACTTGCTGCATTTGCTTCATAGTCAAATCTATATATCGATCGAATTTATTTATGCATTGTATCAAATTAGTGATCTTAATTTATAATCTTTTAAAAAAATTAATTACACTGTGCAATCTGTTTGGACATATTATTAGGAAAATGTATTTGACTCAGAGTTATGGAAATATAGCTTATAAATCTTTGTAGTTCAACTACGTTATATGGATACAAATGGTCGGCCAATTTAATGATATTTTAGTTTGTACTATTGTCAAATGAAAAAATTGACTCCTGTCAATGGCACCTTATCTAGAATTAAAATATCTGTAGAATTAAAAATTTTAAAAAATATTTATTTTTTAGTCCTGAATAATTATATAATGTAATTTTGATTCAATATTTTTTTTATTCTAGGAGAATAAGTTAGCAAGTCCACAATTAATAATTTGGTCGACTTACTTGAATATTGCATTATATGCAACAGGATTTTGGATTCAGCAGACTACACTTCCGGTAAATTTTGTTGCAATGTTTTATTATACAGAAATATCCTATAAGTTGTAGGGAAAGAGTACCTCTGGGACAAAATTATGAATGGACGAGAGTTGCGTAGGTGTAATCGCGACGCTTGGGATTAGTTTAAATTGGTCGAGAGACCTCCCCCTTCGCACCTTACCATAGGAAATTATTGACCAATGAGAGTCGAGTATCATGGTATTTAAGGAGGTGTATGTCTTACTGATTTCATTCCACATTTTCACGAGCTCTCTGGTGGTCGAACTGCTCTCCGGATGTTTGTTTTCTAATACTCACCGTTACAAGGACTCAGTCTCTCCTCTCTCAACGCTGCAAGCACTCAGTCTCTCCTCTCTCAACGCTGCAAGCACTCAGTCTCTCCTCTCTCAACGCTGCAAGCACTCAGGCTCTCCTCTCTCAACGCTGCATCTGCAAGCACTCAGGCTCTCCTCTCTCAACGCTGCATCTGCAAACACTCAGGCTCTCCTCTCTCAACGCTGCATCTGCAAGCACTCAGTCTCTCCTCTCTCAACGCTGCATCTGCAAGCACTCAGTCTCTCCTCTCTCAACGCTGCAACTGCAAGCACTCAGTATCTTATCTCACAAACCAATAATTTCCTATGTACAGGTGCACAGGGGGTTGGAAGGTCTCTCGACCAATCAAAATCAAGCGAACAATTTTTAATCCAGTCACAGCGCACGCGATTACACCCACACAGCTCTTGACCAATCAAAATCATGTTCCAGAGGTACTTTTTTCTTTATACTCCTATAAACTTAATTACTCCGTTTTATTCTCCGTCCAGTTTGTTGTTAAGAAGTTGGAAGGTAGTACAGTTACCTATGGTTACCTGGTGACAACATTTGCAGCTCTACAGTTAGTTGGGGGACCCATCTATGGTCGGTTTGGAGATGTGTTCGGACCACGGCTCGCACTGATGTTGGCCTACTGTGCGGCTGGACTCTCCTACTTTCTTTTAGGTCAGGCTAACTCACTTCCTCTACTTTTTATATCGCGATGTCCAGTTATCTTCATGCACACAATGCAAGGTGGGGGATTTGAATCAATTTCTTAGAGTCACGTAATGTAAGCAAATTGACTAAATTTGTTGTCTTCCAAAGGTTGTCAAATGGTGATTGTCGATTCCACGAGTCCCGTGAACCGAGTTGATGCCATGGGCAAGATAGGCTTAGCTTACGGTGTTGGGATGGTTTTCGGAAATCTGATTGGAGGCAGTTTTACTAAGCATCTCGGGTAAGAATGTAATTCAATTCACTATTTGCGATATGTTTTAATAGAACCCTGTTTGAAGAAATCCAGATTAGTACATTAAAATTCACGTGTGTACAAGTCTGTTTAAATGTTTTCTTACAGCGAGAGCAATGCGGCATATTTGTCTGCAGGGATCACCATGATCAACATACTCCTTACTTATCTATTCATACCAGATTCTATTCGGACTCACGAAAAACGTTGTGAAGGTAATGTAGCTGGTTATTTCATTATACATACATACATGGCCTTCATCTAAGTGGAATTATTCTCGAAATTCAATCAGAAATCATCGAAGAGAACGTCAAGACATCCGAATCCTCACAGAGTGGAACACAGTCTGGGACTAATGTGTCCTCGTCCTCTGGTCAGGGCTTGCAGAGTTTATTCTGTCTTAACAAATATACAGCCCTCATCTTAACTTGGAGGGTTAAGATTCTGTTGGCTGTAAAACTAGCAACCGGTGAGTTTTAGTAACCAGAATACGTACGTACGTATTGATGAGAGTAACGTATAGAAACGTATTAGAGTGCATTTCAATTCGTTTGTATGCGCTTCATTGAGCGTTGTGATTATTATATATACTGATACTTGTTTATACTTTAGATAATCTTGTTTCCAAAGTAGACGAGCAAGCATAAACAGTTCAACCGAACTTCAACTATAAGAACTGTAAAATTGTTATTTCCTTGCAGGTATACCAATGGGCATTGTAAATAGTATCTTCCCAATGGTTGCTGTCGATGTGTATAAAGTGGATCCTCAGATCAATGGATTTATTATGGCCTATGTTGGTATCATATCTATGGTAGGTTTGTCTGTATATTGTGTTGCAGGGTATATACGCAGTCTTGAATTTGAAGATAATATTCAAGACTCCAAAAAGTCTTGAATATTTTAAAAGGCTGTAAAAGTCTTGAATTTTTCAAGACAGATTCGTATGAACCCTGTGTTAGTATTTTATCTGTGATTGTTCTTTTTTGTTTATCTTTAATATTATTTAAAAAGTTTATTTTGTATTTTAGTTGGTTCAAGGTATTGGCCTGGGTCTACTCAACAGACATTTCAATGATTCACAATTGATCAAACTAGCATCAATTATTCTTGCCTTCGGATACTTCGCTTTGGTAAGTTCATAAGTTCCAGGACACTCGTTTAGAAAAAAGAGTTTAATAAAGTTGCACAGCTTTCCTCTCCGTCTTCAGACCTTTGTGATGAACGTGTGGCAGTTCTGCATGGTGGTCCTGCCCTTGGTGATCGGCATCACCATTAAGAATGTTGTTATAAACAGTTCTCTTACTCAAGCAGTTCCTCCTCAAGACACAGGTAACACGGGGATCTTAATATAATTATTATCATCTTCCTTAGTTGTTATTTGTTTGGATATGTTTTGTTAGTTTACGGATCAGGTAAATATCGGTCAGTAACAGAAAACCTTTCTAACGTATCTACCTAACATTGCCTAGTTCTACTTAACTTTTCTAGAAAACCTAACTTCAAAAGCTTCAGTGATAACAATTCCCACACATAATAGCCGCATCTCTTCTCTCCTCTTATATTTGCTCCCCGCAATCAACACACCGCACGCCCTCACCACCTCCTTCATGCTCGTCTCCAGGCACGGTATTAGGAACGGGAATGGCCATCAACAGCTTGATTAGGATCTTCTCGCCAACGATCGGTGGTCTCCTCAACTTTTCCGAGGGTTCTTGTTTTACCGCGGTGGGATATTTGGGTTGTATTCTGTCTCTTGTAGTATACTTTTATCTTATGAAAACACCGGATATCTCCCATTCAGCACAAACACCGAAAGGGACAAAAACGGCTACTGACTGATCTTGCTTTAGTTATTTATTATTTCTTTTTCTATTTAACGTCACAAAATGTCTTCAAAAGTGGCAACACTGAATTATTCGAATTTTTAAAATCTGTTTGCTCCATTATCCAACACTTCGTTACCGACGAATTCCTTCTTGTATTTTAAAACTATTTATATATTTATTTACGTCTTTTTCATATTAAAATTATGAATACTATCCATCCTGTAATTTATCAATCAAATTAATTTGTCTTTCAATAAGTTATAAACCGGGATTTATTCCCCTGTTCTTTTATGGTTGCAAATAATATTACGATTTGTGAAAAATGTTTCCAGTTCGTTTATTGAATTATTTCTTTATTTCTGCCAATTCTTCTTTCTACATTGCTATTTTATTCTGTGTTATTTGAATATTACGATAATATGTTAAATACATATATCATTTCGTCGTTTTTATTACCTACATAATAGTATAATGCAAAAATAGTCACCGATGGTACTTCGATGTTTTCGGAATATACGGTTAACGTATTTAAAATAACTTTCATATTGAAAATTATAGGCGATAAAGTATACAGCAAACCAACTTATTTGTAAGAATACTTGTTTCAAATACAATAAAAACTGCTATTGCACTGTTGATATGCTATATGTTTACATACTTGATACTTTATTCTTTTATTATAATTGAGTAATTAAGTTAAGTTTAATAAAAAGTTTTGGTGTTTTTTTAAAATTAGGTACCATGATCGGCATTTCATCGTCCGTTAGCAATTTAATAAAACTACTCACTCCAACTATAGCTTCTGTCAGTTTGAAGAACGTCACTATTACCCAGTTAGCAATACTTGGCATATTCAATAGTCTGACTGTGGCCGGTTTCTTTCAATTGGCCGCTGTCGACTTCGGTGTTGTGAATATTGATTAAATATGACAAATGGATTTATTGACTTTTGAGCTATTATACATTTTTTTGTTGTTTTTTTGGATTAATGAAATTAATTTTATTTATAATTTTTTAATGCACTATTTTATTCATTTTTAAATATATATAATCCTTATAATATTTAAAGTTATTTTTAATTGTTACTTAATTATAATAATTAGTTCCAATAAGTCAAGCTTAAAATGCGTATGCAAATTATAAAGTGCATAGTGCTAAAATCTGTAGACACAAATAAACAAAACATCAAAATTTAATATGTAAATATGGTCGTTTGATATATTTAATAATTCTCGAGTAAGTTTAACAAGTTTTTTTGTCTAATACGTAAAACTATTCAATCGAATTATACTAAATTGGGATAATTGTGTAATATCCGATTTTTAATAACAATAGGCACTCAATCTGCTGGAAGGCAATTAATTTTCGTAAAACATAAAAATTTTCAAAATATGTATTTAGATGTGATATTTTACATCGTTGATTTTTTGTTGTTGTAATTATTAGAAGACTTTTTTTACAAATACGAATTTTTGGAATATATCCAATTCAAGTTAGACAACAAATAATTCAATTTGGGTACAGGTATTCGCTTCTTCATAAACAAGTTATATATCTTAGAATATGGAATATATTTTATTTTAGCAATATTTTAAATTTGCAAAAATAAAAATACATTTTGAAATGAAGTTATGGAAATGGAACCAAAAATGTGATAGGTACGCGTATATGAAGATAGGATCACTGTTTATAATTATATAGTATCAAAGGACTTAGGTACCCTAACCCATATAGATATGAAATTGTTTAGGCAGGGAATACTTTTAGTATTAAGTATATTTAGTATTTAATAATTATTTAAGTAGTTATTATATATAGTGTCCCTGCGATGTGTTAAGCTAATAATCTTTACAAATTACATATACTCCGCCAATTCTAATATATTCAGGCGCATTATTGATATATATATAGTACCTATATTATAAATACAATTTATACGTCATAAATATTAATCAAGCAAATTTTATTGCAGTAAAATTCGCTCGATCAATTTCCGAAATATCTCAAGAAAAATACGATACAAAAGAACCATTGAATATTTTCTTATTTTAAACTTGATAAAATTGTTAACTATATATAGTACCGTGCGTTCTAATTTAAAGCGATTAAACTATTTTTAGTCGCAAGTTGGACCATTCATTAAACAAAAATCATATTTTTCTATAATTGTAAAACACCATACAGTACCTCTCGATTGTATATATACCTCACGAGTAGCAACACCATAGACTTCAATCAAAAAATATGAAAAAGTCAATGTCAGGAGTACTATGTGATTTGAAAATTGCATAAATTCCGGAAATAATATAACCTGCTTCTGTGCTCGCGCGATAGGGTTAGCTCCACTAAAATGCTTGTGGTTTTAATATATATTAAGTATTTAAAGCAATTAGAGATATAGAAAAGTAAATACAACGATCTAGAATTTAATTTTTTATTTAATTTTAATCTTTCAACTCAAAAAATATTCTGAAGTAAACTGATGTATTTTTTTAAATAAAATAGGTTTTATAATTTTTTAAAAATGATGTTTTTCTATGTAAATTGAAAAATTGTTTCTTAAAAATATTCTATATTCAAAAAAATATTTTGAAAACTATTACGGTGATCGTGCCCCCCCATGCCTATCAATTTTGTACTTGATTTAGAAAAATGTCATCTGTGGCCTACAAAATTCCGGAAAAATGACGTCTGATGTATACGAAGATGGAAAAAAACAACGAATACTTCCGACAATTATTTCTTGTACCACAAACGTAAATTAATAATTTTTTGGCCGCTATATAACGACTAAGTCCGCTAAGAAAGGCAAGTAATTTATTATTGCCACGATTTACACATGCAAATAAATACATTCTATAATGATCTAGACTGTTTAATTTTCAACTTCAACCTAAATATTTTTGATTTTAAAATGAAAACAGGTGATGGTCTATATATAGAGAGACCCAAGGACTCAAAAGTGAGGGACCTATAATACAGCAGTAATCCAAATACTATATAGCTGTATAATTAAATGGTCGAATTTCTAATCACAAAGCAGTTTTCTTTTGAAAAGTAAATTATTGATCATTCATAATATTGTAGTGAAAATATTCTGAAACATATACCTACGCATAAATAATTCCAATGTAAGCTTTTTTGTTGACAGTAAAGTATATATATTTATATATTAATATACAGTTACATATGATAAAACCTAACAATACAAAATAGCAATATATAAAACAGGAAATATACATTCATAAATAATTTTAATTATTGGTATGCCGGGAACACAGAAGTCTTCAGGTAGATCGTTGATGGTAAAATTAATATCTAGACTCAACACACTGATCGTACTTAGTGCATTGTCAAGCTCACAATGAAGAGTTACAAAATTTCGCAAACTGTTTACAATCTTCTGGATTCTGATATTCCAATTCGAAATAATTATGGTCAATGTTGTTTCTGTAGTCATAGATCCAATGTAAAACTATCTATGATAGTGCTTGTAAAGGATTTAAATTAAACAGAACATATGCGACAAATAAGCTTGACATTAGGAATCGATAGATATAAGGAAATCAATATTGAAATTGCATAAACCATTACTTAATTAAACTAGCTAGAAATATTCCATAACTAAATGCTAGTAAAAAATGAATGAATGAAGAGAATTTGTAAAAATTAATTCAGATAAAATTGTATTGGAATCTGGCATTCATGAGGTATTTTTTTGGCTGTGATTTATAAATCTCGTTTGTAGGAAAATAAGACATACAAAGTAGAATTGATACATACCACAAAATATAAATGGATTATTTATACAAGTAATAAATGAAACAATTTGTTGAGAATAGAATAATGAAATAGTTTATTTCGTTTTTGACTTTAACCGTTCAGAGATGAGATATTCACAGTCGGCAAAAATAAATCTGAAATTAAAAGAGTCACATGATAGCAAAATTATTTTTATCAAACTATAACTATTTATGTAGAGAAGATATACTTACCCCGACCATAGCAATGGTTTCGCCATAGAAGCAATGATCATTGTGGCTTCACTATCAAAGAGCCATAGCCATGGAGGAAAGTGACTATAGGGTATAAAGTTGATTAAGTTGGTGAGAGTCAAAGCTAAGATACAGGTCTGTCCTGATTGGAGATTGTTATCATGTTGTTTTAGCGCCCACAGCAACCAACATACACTTGACAACACACCTTGTTATGGGGCGAGAAGGAATGCTTTTTAATTGTATGTAGAAGAATACATTGTAAAACTTCAGTATTGACGTAGAGGTATTTATATTCATTCCAAAATTATAAAGTTATCCTTCTCTGAATATTATATCAATATTAACAATAATAATGAACGGTTTCTAAATATACACGTTTAAAACACAACTATTTTTCAGAAATTAACTCCAAATACACAAACACTAAAATGCAGCACTTAAATCACTTGATGACGATATGACCCATATCAAAGCAGGGAACACAAAGCACTAGTACTAACATCATCCTGATTCTTTATTTTATCATGATTGACTTCTGGATAAGGAACCGAACAAGAGTTGGATGAACGTGCGATACGATTTAGTTCTCTCTTCTTATGTAAGACGGATGATTCCAGTTGCCGAATTACTTGAAGTAAATCTCCCCTTCCAGGATCGTTCACATCCATCGTGTAAAACATACTTTCTTTGAACTTTAAAGATTCTTCCATATGTGAGATTTCTTCCATTGCTCTAAGACAGATGTCTTGTTAGCAGATAAGATGAAAATTTTGATTGTGTCAGCTACTATATAAAGAGTTGACACGCTTCATTACACTAAAGGTCATGATTGACACATAATCAATACTAAGGGTGCACTATACTAGTATATTATATTACATAATATTTTTTATTAAATTTTTAAATATTTTTTTTGTATTGCAATAGGAATTATCGCTTAAGAAAATAGTTACTTAAAATAAAAGGCATAGATCAGTAGATACTGTTTGATCAAATCGATTTAAAAAACAAACAACGAAATTCTGTTTTACAGAATTAACAACAACACTACTTTGAAATATACTAGTAATACATATTATAGATAATTTATATTGGAAATGATTAAAACCCGCATACGTGGAACTTATAAATGAGTAAAAAATTTGTGACAGTAAAATATTTTATATTATAGAATTAATGTATAATTAGTACTCGAAATATATACTAAAAAATTATAATTTGTACAAAACATTTCATTAAACAGATATTGTACTATTTTTACTTTTCAAAAATTCAAAATACTTTCTATACACATATTATGAGCTACTAATTAAGTAATTTCTATTTACCATTTATTGTAAGGTTGTAAATATTTTACTTCTTATTGAGCTCATTGAATGTTCTGTTATAACGTAAACTAATAATCTTTAACTACATAAAAGAATAGCAGTCTATAAGAATAGGCAAATCGGAACTACTGGATTATCAAAACTCAAATTGTTTTCCTATTGTTACGATATTAGAATAAATTTCAAATCGGAATACCGGCCGTGAATTGTGAACAGAATGTGTAGAAATGTCCCTATATAACTACAATGTATTTTACATTTTGCTAATCGGAACAGCCCACTGATATATTCCTATTTTCATTTGGGGATCGAAAATAGTCAATAATTTCTCATAATCTATACCTACCTACCATGTATAGGCCAGGGGAGAGTATTGAGCAGGATACTTAATTTATTGATTGATCGCGACTGTATGATCAGTCAAATTTCTTATATTATTGTTTGGTTAATGATTATGAAACAATCGTAAGTTTAATTTATACAATTAAAAAATCGATTTTTGACTAATCGTAACACATTTATTTGCATTTTATCTGTTCTGATTTGCCCGATTTGACTGTTAGTATGTAATATATTCTTCGCAGACTCGACTTTCGTGCATTACGCATCAGAATTGAGACATAGCTAATCTATATTTGAAACCTGACATAAGCAAAGTAACCATGCCAACTTTTTAATGACGGGGTTGAAGATGTTTAATAAAAAAAACAATTTAATGCGGCTAAAACAGAAACATTTCTAAACTTCTTAATAATACAAATATCTAAACCCTGGAGAACAATAGGTATCCATGAGAGTAGAAATTGAGGATGAACCCACCTGCGCAAGTCCTGACACTGTCCCATGTGATGTACTCTATGTAATCTAGAAAGGATAAGTAGAGTAAGGGACCCAGAAGAAGGTTACCTTGTGTTATGGCTATCAAAGGCCAACAATTCAACTTCTGCTTTTTGTCATGAAATAACCTGGAAAATAATTAGGAATATTATTAAATACATATTCTGCGTTATTCTTAAACAAATTATTAAGTACTTCCACTAATCACCCACCTCAGACAAAGAATAAATATCAGATAAATTGGATGAAAAAAGGACAAAACCCATATTATATTCTGAAAATGAATACAACTATAATATTACACTATTACCAAATTCTCAAAAGCCAGAAGTTTAGTTAACTTACATGAAAAACATTCATTTGATAAATATAATTGGCCAGTGAGGTTGTCCAATGTGTTAGAGATATCTGAAAGTAAAAATTCATTATGTCAATCATTTAAATGTATAAGTTTCGAATACGTACATAATAAACTACTTACAAGATAGAAAAAGAGCCATGCTCGGGCAATTGAATTTAGCTTTTGGGAGGAGAATGTTTGTATGAACTTGCAGATGGCATTGAGATACAAAAGCACAATTAGGCATGAGAAGAACACACGTATGGGATAACGTAGACCAAATATTTCTATGAAAGGCCACTGAAAAAATGATGAAGAGCATCAACACTGTTAAACACTGACAGCGACACGTAATAAAGAAAATGTTGTACATAATATAGTTTGAGAAGTTCGCAATAATAAATTCTGCATGACGAAAATAAACACATTAAAGAATATTTAGTGTACATATTATGCTTAAATGAAACAAACAGGTAATGTTTATGCACTGTTTATTTACGGATCATACAAGTTCGTATATCCATCTGGTCTATCTTTTACAACTAAGAAAACCTTTGTTTTAGTCAATATAAAAGGCAGTGTTGGTATCAGGACCCTGTTACAAGTACCTACGCGGTACGTATTATCGGTAAACGCGATATTGATTTATAATTTGCATTTATATTGAATAAAAAAGTGACCTAAAGACAGGTAGGCAGTAAACCATATAATTAAGCGCTACGAGGAAAAAATGCCTAATTTCTTACGTCTTAGCTAATTACCTGACCATAAAATAGTGGAACACTTTCACCATCTCTTTCATAGGCTTCAACAGCCGTCCACATGCACAGATAGCGACAATCGTCCATACAATTCCATCTCCAAGGAGTTGGACTCCATCGCTCGACCCCTGCCTTCTTTGCAGAGAAGCGGCTAATCAGAATTCCCTGATGCTCCGCGGTCAATTGTGACTGCTCCGACGATCTCTTTAAGTTTCGCTTCCGTAGAAGCGGGGAGAAGGTCTTTGTCGTGGTCAGGTTTACATTTTTTGGTGAAGATGGGTGTCTGGAAGCTGTGCAGTTGACGAGGAGACATTGAGAGAGGCATCGCTGAAAGACGAATGAGAATTCTCCGTCTGTCGGAGAGGCTTTCTGGTTGAAGTGATTCGCGTTGATGGTGTGCAGTAAGGGAAAAATGGTCAGTACCAAGTAGGTCAGGATAGACCGGTTTCTATGGTAACTATGGTTGGACATGCTGTAATAAATTTCAAAGGAAAATGTTAGACAGTGTTTGGGAAAACCAATTAGCGAAAATGAGGAAAATTTTTAACTATCAAATAAATTTATTAACTCATTCCAGCTATCAATTTTGAACATATATACGAAATTTGACCAATTCTTGAGTTTTAATAAAGTACGTAACGACTGAATAAATACATAAAACCCTTAAATGTATAAATAATGTAAGCAACTTTAAAATTAATTTTCCACTTACTAAATGTTTAATATTTATGATACACTGCCGCCTCTACTCAGCTTGGAAACAAATTATAAATGGGTTACTAAAAATACAAAACTAAACTTGTAATTATTCAAACACAGAAAATCTTTTGAAAAATAAATGTATCAAGAAAGAAAGAAAGAATATCTATAGGATTTTCTATTAATATATAAAAGTAAAAAGATCATTCATAGAATCATTTTAACATAAAACGGAATATTGGGGTGATTATCAAAGAACACAAACAGCATTACTATTACAGCCAAAATATTAATTTAAAAATGAAAAGAATAAATATGCACAAACAGACCATTATGTAAAGAAAAAAAAGAGGATTCGTATAAAAATTAAATAATAACACAGAGCTAACAATTTTGGTCGAACAATGATTGGACCTCACTGATGGTGAAAGCTAAAACATAATATGTTATAGTTCAGCATATAAAAAGTAAGCATATTTACAACATTATATTTGAACTGTCAGAGAAGAGATACTAATTTAATGAAGCACTTTAAACATATTATAAGCAATTATTTTAACACATAGTTTAGACAGTAGAGTTAAAATTGGACAAAACTTTAGAAAACATGTAGAAAACACCATTGATTGTAATTTTAACAAAAGATGGAATAACAAAATGCATTGATCAGGTCCACTTTTCATGGGTCAGTGATTCTTTGTGGAGAGCTAAGGTGTCGTCAATTAAAAAACTGAAAAACGAGAGATTATAACATGTGATGATTTTAGCTGACTTATTTCACAATTTTCACAACCAAGAATTTAGTCAGTATTTAAAAATTTACAATTATCTATTTAAATGACTATTTAGCATATAAATGCTTTCAATTTTAATAATAGTTAAATAATACTACTAACAGAATAAAAGAATGTATTTGACCATGATCGACCTCACACAACTGTTGTCACTTTGAAAATAAACTAGATTGGTAACATGAAATCAGAAGACTGGCTTACCTGAACCACAATATTCCAAAGGGAATGGTTCCCAAGTGCCACAAGGAGTGGGCGTCAAAGATCCAGAAGATAGGAGGAAAGTCTCGAACCTCGAGTAGAAGGAGAGCGTTGAGGGAAATGAGAGTGACCAGACACTTGTAGACATAGGGGCGTTTTCTCCAGTTTCGGATACAGAAGACTACCCAGATCAAAGCATTGAGAACCCCTGATGGTTGAGAGCACACAATTAACACTCAAAAATATCTAGAGTTTTGGCAAGTTTAAAACTGGATTCTAGGAAGATAGTTTAAAAAATGATCATCATTAATTTTCATTTATCTATAAATTCACTTTTTTAATAATCCTCAAATAAACGTATGGTAAATAGTACGAAGACCTATAAAGATCTTAATTCACATAAAATGTAATCAACAATGAAGAGCTATAAAGATTTTAGATAGAAAATGATATGTGTAAGATGAAAAGAAATATTAAGGATTAAATAATATTATATATTTATATAGAGAAAAAGAGGGAGAGATAGTGTGACTTATTTCTTTCAATATCTACATTAAAAATTAACTATACATTAATTAAAAAACTTAATGAAAATGTTTATTATTAATTTATATAATTTAGAAAAACAAAAATAACAATAAATAATCATTTGTCCTACAAACATATAACAAACTACAATAGTTGTTTTAAATATTCCCTGTTTTTAATTATTATAAATACAAGTTTTTATTAATTATTTATAAAAATAGGTATAACGTCTGCTAATAAATTCTAAAACACGTTTCAATTAACGTGTTGCATTAAAAATATGGAAGTATATAAGAGCCATTTATAGAACCAATTAATTTCATTTCAAATAGTTTTGTGCAAAAGAGTTAAACATAATTTAAATTGAAAGATATATTATATAGTATATTTTTTAAACAACAATGAGTATGTTTTATAACCATAATTACAAAAAGCATACATATGTATTTTTTTTTAGATTACCGGTTTTATCTGTACAGCTTTGTAAATATTTCTAAAATATATACCACGTTGAATTTTAGTTTGTTTAAACGTTTTTAAACATTTATAAAAATGAACAACCAGTGTTTGACTCACCCATAGTTATAGTGACCTTCAAGTTATAATCATAATCAAAACGGACATACGTCATGTACAATCCATGTTGAAAGAGAAATAAAACCAAGCACAGACCAATTAGACGAGTCCAGACTTTTCTTTTGGGACCAAGAATCCTTTAAAAACATGATCAGAAATTGATAATTCAAAACGTAGGAGCTCTAACCGAATGCAATAGCATATGAATTTACCTGCAGAAACACGAAAAACAGAACATTTCCACCATAGAGAAGCCCCCTAAATAGTCCATGATCTTCAAGGTAGAACGCGGTATGGTTATCAGATAGTATATTTTATAAAAAAGCTATTTATGAATATAATACAGGAGTTCAACTACACCTAACTGTCATAAGCTTACCTCTGTGGTTGGAGTATCTCTACTATGGAAAACTGTGGACGAAAACCAAGTGTTGATGGTGCACTGAAATTTCAGACAATATTACGCTCTTGGCAAGATAGAATTGTTAAAGAGTATAAATAAAAGAAGGACATTTTTAATAATTTATTATAATTAAAACAAGGTATTAGGAAAACTTTCTAATGAAATTTCTGATAGGTAAAAGAAAGTTTTTAAAAATAAATGTTTTTCCTTTCTTACGAGTCCATAGCAAATCCAAACTTTGAACATGGGAGCATTTGATGGTACACGTCGACAGAACCAGAAAAGACCAAAAATATGGGCCAACATGTTTAGAAAAGAAAAGATGGCCGAAGCTGGTTCCTGGATGCCCATGAAACGGACAAATGGCCACTGCAAGACGATATAACGCAAAAAGTTTAATTTAACTAAAGGTAATTGAGTAAAACTGAGCTTACCTTCCCATAGAACTGGGGGACATTATAGCCGTAATGTTTAAAAATTGGAACAGTAGACCACATACACATGTAGATGCAGTCCTTTTCACATGGCCATGGTGTAAGTCTAATCATGTCAGAGAACCAGTGATCTGGACCATTAGGTCGCTGTCCATAGAAGTCCCCTCCTCGAATGCAGTAAGATGGATTACAGGAGCTGAAACAACGGTCGAAAATATTTGTCCTTTCACCAATGGAGGCGAAAACTGGTGATGTCAATAGGACTATGAAGCTAACAATACAACTTATGTACATCTTATAGATTGTGTAACTGAAGATAAACAACAACAATAAAGTAACACATTTAGCAACTCAAATTAAACAATCAAATTAAAAAAATATATAGATATAAAATTTATACATAAATAGTCAAACTTCTTTTCAAATTCAAAAATTTATTAACAACTTAAACCCAAAAATTTAATTAGTTTTTTTTTAAAAAGTGTTATATACAAAAGAATTCAATATAATTGTAATACTGACAGCCTTGGTACATTCACTGTCATGATGTACTGTCTATAGCACAAAGTGTCCTGGGATAAAGGTGGGTCTGGTAAACCGTAATGTCAAAACACAAAATGTTTCATTTTGATGATGTAAACTATGAGGATGACAAGACGTGTGTACCTGCCTGAGAGGAATCGGAAAAGCTACTCACAAACAAAATTGTCTAATTGGTCCTTGTTGTCTGCATTCATTCCAGCCCTAAAATTTATACTTTTTTAGATGCAGCTAGTGTTTTTATCAGATAACAATATACAAAGACACCCAAAAACTATTGACATTTGCAATAAATATTTGCAGATTCGCATGGAAGTGCATACCATATGGATTAAAATATGCACATGAAGTTTTTTTTATCTAAATTTTCAGTGATGTACCGAATACATTAGTTTTTTCGATGACATACTGATTGTATCTGAAAAAACACAGAAGAGCACAACATTACTCTTTCTTTAGTTTTAAAATGACCATCTGATAATGGTATAACATTGAACAAAGATTAGTGTGTATTTGTTCTCTGAAGATAGAATTTCTTGGGTATAATTTAAGTGCAGAGGGAATCTCTACATCTCTCCAAATTAGATTCAATTCGAGATATGGTAGTTCCCAAAATAATGCAACATCTTCATTCATTTCTTGTCTTGGCTACCTTTGTAGGTCAAAGGTTTATCCCTCGTTTTTCTACCTTAACTGCACCCCTATTTGATGTGTAGTAAACATACACAGTTTGAATGGGCATCAAATAATTTACACACGTTCAAAATTTTGCATTCTGCTATCCATCATATGTCAAGTATTGTCTGGTTTGACTCCAGCTTACCAATAAAAATTATAACTGATGCCTCAAGTTTTGGACTCAACAGTGCCTAAATTCAGAAGAATAAAGTAGTTGCTCATGCTTCCCAGAAATTTACAGAAATAGAAAGGAATTATAGCTACATTGAGAAGGAATTTGATTCAGACAACTAATTATTGGTACAAAAGTAAATGTACAAGCAGATCACAAACCGATTCTTGCTTTATTCAATAATGATATTGATAAATTACCTAAATAATACAAAGGTGGATGTTCAAACCTATGATATTACACAGTCACATATTCCAGTATCACAAAATTTTGTTACTAACACACTCTCTAGAAATCTAAAATGCTCAGATATTGACCACATGAGCAATTTGCTCCAGAGGAAAATACCAAATACACAATTTGCTTTCTTTTAAAACAGGCACATATTGATCTAAAATCAGTAGCTGACGTCACATGGCAATATCCAAAACTGCAGAAAGTGAACAAAGCAATCAACAACTCTTGTGAAGTTCTCAATTCAAAAAATGAACCCTTATTATTCATTTTGTAATTTCAATGAGCTTTCAATTAAAGCATGCTTCAAGGGCACAGAAAGTACATTGAATCCCAGGGTTCTCACCACTCGGGAATATGGGAATTTACCTAGGTTTATAATTTTTTATTCATGATTTATTTATAATACAATGACACAATACAATCTATTTTATGTATTAAGTATTACATAATTATTTATTATAACCCATTTGTATTTTGTTGTTTTCAGCAGTAAAATTCAATGAGATAGATCTTATATGCTATGGTAAAATAATGTTATTGTTTATAACAAGACTTTTAAAAATAGTATACAACATTATGCATATATATAATTATGTCTACATTATAATATAAATATATACCTAAATGTATTAAAAAATGTATTATTAAATAAATAATAAAACAATTTTAGAATAACTAAATTTTTCAATTTATTACAAGTATGTTTTTTTGTTTTTATCTTATTAATAAAAGTGTTATTATTTATTGTGTTATAAACTGTATTTATAAATAAGTAAAGTGTACTATTTATTATATATTTATTATAATAATATTGTCGATATTTTCAGTATTCGAATGTTCAGTATTATAATGGCTACATTTCAAATGAAATGGCTCTGTGACCCAGTCTTTAAGGAGTGACTAAAACGAGACAGTTCTCCATTTTCAGTTAGGTGTGTCTGTTGCCATATTGATTCAAAGCAACCAATTAATATTAAAACGATGGGGAGGACCGCCCTACTTTCTCATGCAGACAGTGACAAACATAAAGCTAACATGAAGACATTTAATGTAGTCTCTGAGCCATCAAGTTCTATGGTGTCATTACAAGAGAAACAGTGTGAAAAACTACATTTAGTAAAATCATATGTTCTGCGCTGCAAGATATTGTGGATACAGAGGACAATAGAAGACAATCGACCATTTTCTAATAATGATGACATTTCAAATATTTTTGAATGTTTTCAGATTCTTCAGTAGAGAATCAATTTTCAATTGGAAGCACAAATACAATGTATTCTGTAACATATGTTCTTGCACCTTATATGACAACTCAGCTTGAAGAAAAGGTTTGTGGTCAAACATATGTGATCCTTTTTGATGAAACTCAGAATAAAGAGCTTCATCAAAAGCAGCTGGACTGGTAAGTACTCATATGCTTAATTTAAAAGTGGAATATTATATGTTTGTATTAATGTGGATATTATTTACTGTTGTACTTCCAGATTACTTAGATTTTTTGTTGGAGAAAGAGTATCATTTCGATATTATACAAGCACATTCCTTGGACACAGCAGAGCAGATGATATCTTTAATGAAATGCAGGAGATTGTTGAGAGGAAAATCGGCTATACTAGTTTTTTGTTGCAGGTGTCCATTAATGGACCAAATTTTAACTCATTGTTGTTTAAAAAATTACACAACATACCTCAGGTAAGAAAAATATATGTATTTACTTTATTGTGAAACATTATTTATGCCTGTCTCAATTTAAATTATACTATTCCTTTTTTAATTCGATGAAAAATACTTCAATAACATGTGGAATATACCTACCTACTTTCTTCTTTGTTATCTTTTAGAGATGCACAATATCAAACCGATCAATATCGGAAGTTGTGGACTTCAAATTTTGCATAACAGCTTTAGACATGAGTATGAGGCAACAGGATAGGAATAGAATATTTTCTTAAGGCTTTGTATAGACTTTTCCATGATATGCTTGCTCAAAGAGATGATTACACCAGCATTACAAAGTCACAACATTTCCACTTACATTTTATTTTTACTTGGTAAGTTTATACTTTTATTGTTGATATTGATTTCTTAATCAAATTTGGATGTTAACTTTTAATTTTATATAGTTACTAGCTTTTTCTCCAATTATTATTACAGCAATGAATTGTCAATATATATCAATAAATTGTCATGATTTTTCTTTTAAGATGAATAGAAAACAAGGTCAGTGGAGATAGAGCTAGGACAATGTTGCCTTATCTCAAGGTGTTTGTTAAAGAAGTAATAAGTGGTAGGAAAATGTCTAAAATCGATCCGAATATGAATAAAATCTTTGCAACTGTTTGTGATTTTATCAACAATTCATTGGGTATGGCAAAAGTAGCTTTTTTCTTTTTTCTAGGTGTGCACTGATATGGAACCAGTTTTAACAAAGTATCAGTCAGATTAACCAATGCTACTTTTTCTAACCAAAGACGTTTATTGAACAAGCAAGTCACACCTTTCCAAATTCATCAAACCTGATGTTATTCCTACAACCAGCCACCCATAAAATACTTGCAATTGACTCGGAAAATACTGGCAATCACACTAGCCAAATTGCATTTGGTTTCATCACAACAGAAGCACTATGTCATACAAATGCATTACCTCTTCATATTCTTGAGCTTCAAAAAGATAGCAAGAAGCTTCTTATCTCATTACTAAATAGATACCATGAAAAAAAAACCTCTTCACTACACACTCATTCAGAATATGGATTGTCTAAATGTATCAGTTATTGCAACAAATGATACTGCAACAGTTACTACAAAGTTTAGACACATTTTAGATTCTATTATTTCTACTGGACATCTTGCTGCTGAAGAAGCTGACATTGTTCTTAAACAATTCAAACAATTTATAAGTTGACTGATACTAATGTCACAAGTCCAAAATTGCTCATTACTGGATGACTCTAACAAATGTTTGGATCATTTCTACTTTAGAATGCTATCATGTAATACAGTTTACTCCTAACTGTGGGTGGTCATTAGAAATCTTCTCTTATTAGGTCATAGACAAGCCTCTGTTGAGTGCAGTTTTTCTATTAACAAGAATATGTCAACTGTGAATCTCAAGCCTGAAAATCTCATCTCGAGATGGATTGTCAAAGTTGGTAAATAGGATATTCTACTGTTTATATTTTTTTAAGATTCATAATTTCTTATTAATATAATATGCATATAGATAAACAATGTACACTATAATTATATTTTAATAGGTGGGGCTATCAAAGTCAATATTTCGGATAATTTGATCAAGGCATCTCATTATCTAGCAAAAAATACAAAAATGAAGAAGAATGCAAACAAAAGGCAACTGAACAAGTCCATAAATGGAAATCTAATGATGATGAACTTGATCGCCTACAGAAATGGAGAAAGTGTATTGAGGAAGGACTTGATGAAAAGGATTTTCAATTGGCCAAGGAAGCATGTTGGAAGAACAATAATAAAACATTCAAAGAATCTCATGCACTGACTTGCTGAACAAGAACTTTAAAGAACGAGTTGCACAAGTTAGATAACAGCAGCATTACTGAATTAAAGAAAGGCAAAATAACAAATGATTGAAAACTGATATAGTTTTATTATTTTAGTGATTTTACAGAATTATAACAAAATCAAATTAAAAGCAATTGATTGAATTCTTTGTATATTCTTCTCAGGTATTTAAATATAGTTGTAAAAATAGAATTATATATAAATTAATTTTTTTTTATCTTTTCACTAGTATCCTCTAGAAAAGTCAAATTTCTGTTAAGAAAATATTTATATATTAAATCAGGAAATTGATTCTTTAAAAAAGTGAGAACTCTGATTGATATGTAAAAATAATAAAGTTGTAATTCCAGAAAAGCTCATTTCTTCTATTCTTGATCAACTGCGTGAAGGTCATATTGGAGATAAGAAAATGAAGCCATCACTCAGAAAATATGAATATCGGTCTGGATACTCTAAGAATATTTATGAATATAAATATATCAGCAACATGGTGACAAACCACCTGTTACATTAATTGCTAATCTTACTTATTCATCATATGAAAATTTTCCATTGATCTCACAGGACCACCTGAGGTGGTGATAGGTCATACACTTCTCACTATTATTGATTACTATTCCAGATTCCCAAAAGTTTACATTCTTGATTGAGGAAATATTGTTGAAATATTTTCATACATTTAAGAATCATTTTCTTGTAATGGATTCCAAAAAGTCTAGCGAGTGACAACAGAACTGTTTTTACTTCTTGTGGGTTTGATGATTTTCTTTTGCCTTTGGGGATAGAACATATTCAAACTGCAAATTATCACCCAACCACAAACAGTACTATTGAAAGGCTGCATTCTACTCTTAAACCTTGATTAAAACATCTTCAAATAGAATACAAGGCTCCATTGTCTCTTTTGACATTAGATCTACTTATCATTCAATCACCAGCAAATATCCACTTCAGAGATTTATGGAAAGACAAAATGTGAACAAAACTCACAAAATTGAACTTAGACAATTTGCCAGCATCCTCAATTTCATCCTCACTATTCTCCTGTAGATTATGTTTTTGTCAGAAAAGGTAATGGTCAACCATTTGATACAAAAGCTCAGATAACTCAATCACTCAGTAACAACTCATACTTACTAAAAAAACAGGATTAATATGAAAATATAATCAATGTGATCTTAAACAAAGATTCAAGGACAATTCTGAGGAAGCAATATTAGATTCTTGGGTAGATCAAGTAAGCCAAACATACAACTCTAAAATCACAAAACAATTATCACTATTATAATCTTAGGAGAAAGAGAATTAATTAAAAAATTTACAAAGACTAATTGCAAATGTAAAGTTTTTCAAAAGTGTGACAACACTGTATATCAATATTTAACTTCAATTTTAGTTTCTCTTTATTTAAATTAAGGTTACTATTATTACTGCTTTCTATATTTTATGTGACAGTTAATGTGAGTTAAAATATTACTGATTAATATGCTACTATTATACAACTTTTATTATTATGTTATTTGACTGAATATTATGGCTCAACTTTATTATGCTACATATTAAATGTTTTAACTTACTATTAAAAAATCATACTATTCTACATTATACATACATATACTAAGAAATTTTCAACAACAAAAAAAGACATGTGGTGACTGAGGTCTTGAACCTATTAACCAATCAGAATGATTGTATAAGATTGTAGCTTATATATAAAAGTATTTTCATTATTATGATATACAAAAATTCTATGGGCAACAGTAATATGTGCTATCCATTCTGTGGCTATATAGCTGAGGACTTGATTGGATCATAATGTTGGGTGCACTTACCAATCTGCACTTATTTAATATTACTAATATGAGCAGACAAATTACCAATTGATTTTAAAAATCTAAATTATAAACTAAATTATAAAATTAAATTTTTAATATAATAAAATAAAATATTTAATACTAAAACAATAAAAAATTCTATTTATAATTTTTCATGGAATTATTTTTTTCTAATTCTATATAAAGTAGTCAAATTCACAACAGTGATGAGTAAATTATTAATAAAATAAAAGCAAGCAAAGCAAAAACATTTATATCAGGGTTCACACACTTTTATCCATTTTAAATTCAAAGGGTTTTCAAGGGGCATTCTAAAATGATTAAATTATCATAATCAAGTGTTTTTGATATAAATATTTAGAAAATCTCATTTATATTAATAATTATTTACTTATAATAATAAATGTATGTAACCGAGTTTAGAAATATGTAATACCTACATGTTTCAGAGTTGTATGTGGTTTTTAAAAGTGTTAAAACAGTGTTAATCATATAATATATAACAACATCATATTTTGTTGTGATTAATGTTAGGATGTTAGCCAGAAAATGTTCAATGTATTATTTATATATACAAACAAAGGCATGTAATAAAATTATTTATTTATCTTAACAGTTTATTGTCATATTAGCTCTCGACATAGTTTGTACTTCAATTGAAACTTGCATATAAAATAATTTTAAAAATATGACAATGAGTGTATTAAAAAAAGAGAAAGGTGTTTACAAACAAACAGAAAATATACAACTTTTATGGTAAAAATTTCCTGTTTTTAAACCTAAAAAGCATTTAGAGGGATGTATATCAAATAACATAAAATCAAAAAATAGACAAAAATTTTTTATACAACAAGCAATAAAATTCAAGTGCATTTAAAGGGATATTATCCAATTATTCTCAAATTCAATGGTTTTCAAAAGGCACTATTAAATTCAAGAGCTCTTAAGGGGCACTATTAAATTCAAGAGTTCTTAAGGGTTCTCAAGGGGTACTATTAAATTCAAGGGTTCTCAAGGGGGAGTGGGAATCCTGATATATTTTAGTTTTTATTTGTAATAGACTTATTATTTTTGAATTCCACATAAAGCAGTTAAATTCACAAAAATAATATGTAAATTGGTAATTTGTGCAGTGTATATTAGTAATAAACACAGATTAGTACAGAGTATCTGGCTTAATACCTCTATGTCTATACTGTAACCATTATTTTCAAGTACCTATCTGTATTATAATAATGAACTAATATAGATTAAGTCTACCTTACAAATAGTCTGCCCACTTTAGTATGATTAATGCTAGAAACATTTTGAATCTAGGTTATTTGTAGGCAGAACCTGTAGACATGGCAGCTGTGTAAGCATTGCTATTCATTGGAGACTTACACAATTCCTTACCTATTCAAATTTAGAGACACAGCAAGATTTTTAAAATATTTATTTTAATCAACATTAACCAAAAAAAAATTTGTATTGACTTTATTGTGTTTTTGATTATATTATGAAATATTATTTAGTTACTCACTGAAGGTGTGGTAGACCTGGGTCTGCTGGGTCTTGGGCTTACAAATAAGATTGGTTTTAAGCTTTATATAGACTTTTTTGTAGATTTTTTTATAAAATATTACTAAGTTACTGACTGCCGTGTCTCCAATGAATAATAATGCTTGCACAGCCACTGTGTCTGCAGGTTCTTTGTATTACCTAAACTAGCTGAAATTTTTTTATTATTAAAGATAAACTATGATCTACCTGGAATAATAATAATAGTATACTAACAAACATTTCTCAAAATATTAAACCAAAGATATTGATCTGATCCAAAGAAATTGATAGTTATTTGGCAATTTTGATAGAAAAGTCAGGGGCCGCGGAGTAGGGGGGGCAGGGGGGGCGATCGCCCCCCCACTTTTTTTCAAAGAAAAAAATGCGCCTAGCTGGAAAAAAAAGTGTGACTAGATAAAACG